>PVJN01033951.1:0-23081 GCA_004026805.1 Lasiurus borealis | reverse complement strand
GGTTTCAGGCTCCATCCCTGACCCAGGGAGCCAACCTATCAATGTTTGTTTTTCTCTCCCCAACCTTCACTCTCTCTCAAAAAAAAAAAAAAAAAAAAAAAGTGAATGCTAGGAGGAAAAAAACCCTACATGGGAAAAGCATAAAAGCATATAATTTCACACCTATCTAAAATTAATGGTTGTCAAATATTCTTCAAAGAGCCATATAGGTTCTTTGCAATCAGGCAGGTTCATTGTTGACAATAAATCTAAAATTTAGACCAGGACCCTACAAAAGTTCAATATCCAAGGAAGCTGATATGCTCAGATTTATACTCAAAGTTTGTACATTCAGGTTTATTATATGTATTTGCCTTTGCCTAAACCCACTTAGATATTTGCTACTAATAAGCTCTTACAACTTTTTGGTAGGGCACTGTTTGGAGGCCAGTTTACTTGGTAATGTTTCTTAAAGACACCTCCATGGTCTTACAACGCACAGGGCAGAAAAAAAAAGGGGGGGAATGACTCAGTGCAAAACCAGATGGGCTGTAGCACTACAGAATACACAGGATGTGTTGGTGGGCTCAGTCACTTATCTCCCAATATGGGTGACTGGAACTGCCTCTACAGCTGATTAATGAATGGGTATGAAGAACATTTCACAGTACTTTAATAATCCAGCATTTATAGCAGAGGGTCTTTCTTCCCAAGTACTCAGGTTTAACATTCCTGCACAGCATTAGCTAATTCCAATGCTGACAACTACAAGAATTACAAACTTTTGATTGAGGGGTTCAGCATATCTTTGATTAATATAGATTGGTTCCAACACTACATGTAACCTCGCCTCCTTCCGCTGTGCTATGACTGAGAAACTCATTTATTAATGGTTGGGGTGTCTACATTAAAAAAAAAAAAAGTATATTTCTACCATGTTCATCATATTCATTAGGTTTAAAAGACAAACAAAAGTGGCATACTGAAACACTTAGTTGAATTAGACATCACTATCCTAAACACGTTAGACCTCAGTGCACTTACCTTTTGCGCATTTCCCCCATCTTCAATTGCAAGATCTAGTCTGGGCTGCCTGGGGCTGATCAGGTCTTTTAGTGTTAGACAATTTACTTCCATCTGTAATGCATAATTTACATTAGAGAAACGATTTTACAATTAGATGCTTCCTCCTCCAACAGAAATATCAATTTTGTTAGTTTGCTCGACGTGGACACGAACTTCCCCATTCCTAAACTCATCCTGGGGATTTCCAGGAGCATAGCCAACCCCAACTCTCTAAAACGCACACGGACGAATACAAACCCGCATTAAATTAACTGAGAACTTGGGAAGAAAAAGTCTACAAAAGTAATATATATATATATATATATATTTTATGAAAAGCAACAGAACAAAGTAAAGTTTCAAGTCAGGGAGGCGTATGGCAAATCTGTCAGAAAGCACAGGGTCTTCTAAGGTCAGTTAATTTTGGCGCAAAGAACTGGAAGGAATTTCGGCTTTAAGGAGGTTTGAACTGGGAATGGGGGGAAGAGGAAATCTGATCGCTGGACGCAATCCACCCTGCGCTTAGCGCAGCCCCTTCCCAAGCTCCCAAAGAGACGCCACGGGCAAACTTTTTCCACGTCGCCCCCCAAAAAGTACGGGAAGGCAAGTGCCCAGCACTGCCCGGCTGGCGGAGGAGCTAGACAGGGCACCCCACGCGGGCCCGGTCCCGCGGCATAAGTCCCTCTGTTCCCCGTCGGCGAGGAGGGGAGGCTGGCAGGCTGGCAGCGAGGCGGGAGCGTTCCCTTTCCCCCCAAATTCCCGCCGGCCCCACTTACTACTCCCGCTCTGCGAAGGCGGTTTCCAGCCGCTCACCGGGACCTCACCGGCCGCCTCACCCCCGCGTGGGATCGGCGGGGCGGGGCGAGGCGATCAGCAGCCGGGCGGCAACATCGGGCGGGGAAAGCGAGACGCGCAGACCCCCGCTCCGCACGCCCTTCGCTAAAGGGGCCTCCGCGGCGCCCGGACAGCGCCCGCGTCCCGACTCGCGGACCGCGACTGCAGCCCGGGGCCCGGGTCCCCGCTAAAACACCTCCTCTGGCGCCTTGAGACCGAATTTGAGAATCCACCAATCAGCGGCGGCCGGCGGGGCGGCCCCGGCCAATCGCGCTGCCGCACGGCCGGGCTCGCCGCCCCTCAGAGCCTTGGCGCCCGGGGCCGCGCGCTTCGCCCGCCCCCGCCCAATGGTCGCGGCCGCGGCCCCCTCCCCCTCCCGGGCACCTGGAAACCTGGCTTTCGGGAGCCGGTTCCTGCTGCGGCCGCGGGCGGGGCGGCCGCGGGAAGCCGAGGTGGGGTGGGCGGGGCGGGCGGCGCGAGGAGGGGGGCTCTTTTGTTTTGGGTTCAGAAGGGCCGCTCAGGTCCTCCAGGCGGGCGGCGCGGGGAGGGCGCGCGCGGGCCCCGCCGGCGGAGGGGCGGCAGATGGAGGTGGGGGACACGGTGTACACGCGCTCTGGATGCTGCGGCCGCCACCCCCGCCCCCAGCGACCTGCAGGAGCCGAGTTGCCCGGGCTTGTTGGGGCGAACTTGCTAACACCGAAAGCCGGTGTGACCCGCGAGCCATGGTTACTGCGCCGCCGCGGGCAGATGGCGTGCCCGTTAGCCTTGGAAACGCGACTGCAGAAGCCCCGCCAGCTGTTTTTCCTTAATTCTTCTTCTTCTTCGTTTCTTTTCTTACAAAACCCGAAAAGTGTCTCGGTGGTGTTCCCATTTCAGAACGTCGCCAATAATTAGAAGGGGAAAAAAAAAAGCCTTTATTAAATAATTCCTTGCACTAAGGACTAGCGTTCTTGCAAACAAGTCGAGAAAACTTCCTCAACATTGTATTAAATATCTCACCTCCTTCAACTTTAGTTTCTTGTTAAAGTATGACTATTGATAGGGACAGTCTTGTGTGTGTGTGTGCGTACATGTGCATTTTAATAGACGTTATTGTTTAAAATTTACAGGAAAAATTGAGAAGATAGGATAGAGTTTCACCAATTTATTAACATTTTGTATTTGTGTAGTTCGTTAGTTAAAAACAACCAACCAAAATTGATTATATTATTCTTAACTAAAGTCATTAGCTTATTAATATTTAATTGTTACCTAACGTCCTCCCCCTCTGCCCCTCCCCGCCAGATATACCACATTACATTTAGCCTTCCTGTCTCCTTAGGCTCCTCCTGCCTGTGACAATTTGTCATATGGTACTTTCCTCATTTTTTATGACCTTGAGGAGCTTGAAGAGTGCGGGTAAGGCATTCAGTAGGGTATCCTGCTACTGGAATTTGAGACTGCCTTCAGTGAAGCATGTCTACAGACATTTCCTTACAAACCATATACTTCATAGCAGGGATATCTTTCTCCTTTTTACCTTTTCTGTACCAAGTGCTCCACTTTCTATCTTTCACCTCCCTAATGTATATACAGTGGTACCTCGAGATACGAGTTTAATTCGTTCCGTAACCTTGAGGCATGGGAAACTGAGAAGCTCCAGTGGAGGTAAACTGGTGGGTCGTGTGCAGTGGGCCGATCCGCACGATTACTCCTATCTCAAATGTTGCTCATATTTCAAAGCAAAAATCGCTCGATCGACGGCTCGTATCTCAAAAATCTCGTATGTTAGGGCACTCGTATCTCGAGGTACCACTGTATTTCTAAATGTACTGTCTGTGGAATTCAGAATGCTCAGCCTAGTTCACTTTCACCCCAGGCTCCCTGGAAGTCCTGCCAGGGAGGAAAAGTTCAAGACTGTGTTTCCCCCCATCCAATGTTTATTTTTAGGTTTTCCTTGTTCTGTTCTCATTGAGGAAAAGCTTTGTGGTACTCAGAACGCAGTGTGAATTCTGATTCCAGCTCAGAGAGGGTGAGCTGACCCAGGGCTCTCCCGCATTCCTCCTATTCCCCAGGGCCTAGGGCAGCTGGGCTGGGCACAGGCTCTGTTCTCTCCCAGCAGATCCAGGAGCAGGACTGTGCTGCGGGCTCTTGTACTCTGTTTAGATTGCTAAACATCACAGCTAAGTCATGTGTTAAAAAAAAAATAAGTTTGGAAACCTTAGACATAAAGAAAACATTGGTAACAAAAATTTGACATTTTTATATTAGAGGTGATATTTTGAACTGAAATTTTGGTAGAAGCATAAGGAGAGAAGTGTAAAGAATAAAAATGCAATTTATTAAATTTTGCACTTACATGGAAATAAAATTTAGATGAGGAAATGTGTTGTAGTTTTCTAAACTGTATTAATTTATTGTGGCTGCTATAACAAATCACCACAAACTGGCTGGTTTAGATAAGGGGTTTAATCACAAGGAACAATAACAGCCTGTAATTATTGGAATGGAGAGTCTAGGTCAGTAGTCGGCAAACTCATTAGTCAACAGAGCAGAAAACTTCAACTTGTGAGCTGCATGTGGCTCAGGAGCCGCAGTTTGCTGACCACTGGTTTAGAACAACAGAGATTTATTCTTTCACAGTTCATGGGGGCCAGAAATCCAAAATCAAGCCCCCCATTCCTGGGGTGTTAAAGGAAAATATGTTTTTTACCTCTTTCAGCTTCTGGCACCTGTAAGCAATTATTTTTATTTTTAATTTTATTGATTGACGAGAGAGAGAGAGAGAGAGAGAGAGAGAGAGAGAGAGAGAGAGAGAGAGAAGGAATCAATTTTGTTGTTCTACTTATTGATGCATTCATTGTTGATTCTTGTATGTGCCTACATCTGCCCAATTCTTCCCGTTCTCATTGATGGGACCTGAGTATCCCATTCTAAAACCACTGAGTCAGAAGCATCGAACCCTCAACCTTGGTATATTGGGACAATGATTCTCTAACCAACTGAGCTACCTGGCCAAGATCTGTAAGTAAGCAATTCCTCCCTCCCTCCCTTTCTTCCTTCCTTCCCTTCTTCTTTCCTTCCTTCCTTCCTTCTTTCCTTCCTTCCTTCCTTCCTTCCTTCCTTCCTTCCTTCCTTCCTTCCTCCCTCCCTCTCTTTCTCTCTTTCTTTTTTTTCTTCCTTCCCTTTCTTTTTATAATCCGCAACCGAGGACATTTTTCCCATTGATTTTCAGAGACAGTGAAAGGGAGGAAGGGAGGGAGTGAGAGAGAGGGAAACACTGATGGAAAAGAGACACGTATCACATTGATTGATTGCCTCCTGCATATGCTCCAACTAGGCTAGGGAATGGAACCTGCAACCCAGGTATGTGCATGAATCAAATTCATTGAACCAGGAACCCTTTGTTCCACAGCTGATGCTTTTATCACTGAGCACATTAGCCAGGGCTGTAAGGAATTCTTGACTTATGGCTGCCTCACTCAGATACCTGAGCTCTCTATAACAGTGGTCACATTGCCTCATCTCCTCCTGTCTATTATACAGACACTTACTGTGTCTCTTATACAGACACTTACTGAATTTAGGTTCTACCTATGTAATCCAGCATAATTTTATCTCATATTCCTTAATTACATTTGCAAAGATATTTTTTTTCCAAATAAGATGACATTCACAGGTTCCAATGATTAGGATGTGGATATATCTTTTTTTTTTAGGATCATCATGTAGCCTTCTTTAGAATTATTATTATTCATTTTTCTTTTTAAAAAAAATATTTTATTGATTTTTACAGAGGGAAAGGGAGAGGGATAGAGAGTTAGAAACACCGATGAGAGGGAAACATCGATCAACTGCCTCCTGCACATCCCCGCCTGGGGACATGCCCGCAACCAAGATACATGCCCTTGATCAGAATCAAACCTGGAATCCTTCAGTCCGCAGGCCAAAGCTCTATCCACTGAGCCAAACCGGTTAAGGCAAAATGTATTCATTTTCCTAATATTTCAAAAATAATAGTGGTAGTTTCTTTGAGGTCAGTTTTGTTACAGATCTTTTCCTAGGGTTTTCAGAGTATTTTTTATTTCTATTTCAACTCAAACGTAGCCATTGTTCAAAACAAGAAAAATTCAATATGTAGCCTCAGGCACTTGTAATGCCATTGATTGTTTAAAGTAAGATTGATCTTAGATTGGGAAGAAAATTGGAAAATGAATGTTTTATGGGCAAATTCAGAGACATTACTCCAGCACTCTTATTTATATTGATGCTTTCAAGACCCGGAATTTGTAAATAATCTGTCAATGTCTCAGTTATTCTATTGACACTGATGGTGGCTGGGAACTCTGGTAGGGCATCAGTTCCTGCATGTGTTTTTCCATGTGGCTCAGGGCTCCAAGAGTGTCCAGCCCATGAGGGGAAATTACGTTGCTTTTTGCCATGTAGCCTTAGAAGTAAGACTATTTTTAATGTCATTTAAAAAATTTTAATGTAATTTTAAAAATCACTTCTGTATTTTTATGGATGAAGCAGTCAAGGATCCACCCATATTTTGGAAGAATAAGGAGAGGACATACATCCTATCTCTCAATGGGAGAAGTGTTGAAGAATTTGGGGCTAATTTTAAAACAACCATACCAGGTTTCATGCTAATTTAAGTATATTTTAGTTCTACCTCAACAGTCTGCTTGAAAGATCATTAACTTGGGCACAGCATGGTATTACCTATATGGAAGCAGTTCCTATGGCCCTGTGTTGTGCTAGTGCCCTGGTTCTGAGTCCTGTCTAGACTTTAAAATACCAATATCTGCACCCTACACCCACAGATTTTGAGTATACTTGATCTGGATTTGGATTTGGGTTTGAAGCATTTTTTTCAATGCTTAGTGTCTTGTTCATTAGCATTATGCTAGTTGTATGCCTATTCATCAATTCCTTTGGATGCTTCTGACTCAGTGGTTTTTGAATGGGATTCTCTGGTCCCATCAATGAGAACAGGGAGAATTGGACAGGTGTAGAGGTTTCAGAGGGCTGAGTCTTGCTGATGTGTGGCCATGTCACTGGTTTTTGGAAGGAGGTGAGGTTGTCAATGAGAAATATGAGTGGGGCATGTGGTGGAGGTATATCAGAAGAATGAGCAACAAAGGCTGTGCTCAGCAGAATATGTGTCAACGATATCTGCATTCCTCTGTGCAAAAGGCTTCCTCCACAGCTTCTCAAACTTGCAAATAGCCTTTACCCTTTCGGGGTTCCAAATCCCAAGATTTATCTCACTTTAGAGAAAGAATTGCACTGTAGTGAAATATAATTCACGTCAGACAGTCTGAGTTGTACAGTTAATGGATAAGCTTTCTCTGATATTTTCTCCCACTACTGCAAGCACAGTCATCTTGATGTATCATCTGTTCACAGAAGTGCAACCACAGAAGGGAACTAGAAACAGTGTTCAACACATGGGTGACAGAGGGACTTTGGCTTCACATCCTGGCAATTCTAAGTCTCCTTGAATAGATCAGTTTAGCAGTTCTTAACCTGAGGGCTGCCATTTAAAATGGACTTTGTTTTAAGCCAATCATGAGTCTGGGAATATGACACATTTGCCTCTCTAACTGCTAATAAGTTCAGAGAAGGCAGAAATTATTATTTTTTTTCTTTTTAAGAACTTTTAAAAAAATTTGCTCCTATATATTTTTTATTGAATCTATTAGGGTGACATTGGCTAATAAATTATATATGTTTCAGGTGTATAATTCTATGATATATCATCTGTAAGTCATATTATATATTCACCATGCAAAGTCTAGTCTCCTTCCATTACCATCTATCCTCTCTTAACCCTCTTCTGCCTGTCGCCACCCTCCATTCCTCTGCTAAACACTATACTACTGTTGTCTGTGTCTATGAGAATTTTTTGTTGTTGTTGTATTTTTTAGAAAGCAGAAAATTGATTCTTGACTGATACCAAGTAATGTCAGATGAAGAATAAGCCCATGAATATTTCCTGCTCACGGCCTTAGAAACAACAACAGATTAATTCCAAAGGCTAGCCATGGCTCCCATTGCAAATCACATCCAGATGTCTAGCAGTTCACAGGGAGCTGCAGGGAACATGTCCCACAGGGAACAGAGGGAATTCATTCTTTATCTTTACAGACACATTTTCATTTTTTACACTATGGCGCAAGGTCATTTTCCTTAGGGAGCATGCCATTAGCATGCTCACTACAAGAAAACATAGCATGTTTGGTGTGCATGTTCTTGTGTATGCATACTGAAGGTAAGAATGCAGAAGGGGATTGTATTGTAAAAAGCAATCCAGACCACAACAGATCGGACAGATTTTGAGCGAGGTTGGGGGTTTCTTAGAACAGTAGGATAATGTGTCATGGGATAGTTCGTTAGATGGTACCATTTTTATGCTGCAGGTTTGGGCCTGGTTTTTTGGAGGGACCACAGTGGTTGGGACAGTAAAAATGAGGATTGACCACTATCCTGAAACAGATTCTGGAGAAAATGGGGACAAGCTTCTCCTTAATCTTCTAACCCAGAAGGGAAGGAATTAACTTGAGGAGAAGGGAGACATAGTTCTAGACTGAGCTTGGCTATGAACTTGCTGGAACCAAAGGTTTGGCTCACCTAGGCTTCATCTTTCTTACGGCTGGCAGTGGGCAGATTTGAAGACCTCTGAAGAACTTGTCAATTCTGTCATTGTAAATGCTCATTGAATACTGAAGATACCTTCTTAAGACTGGTTGCTTCTGACTCCTAATCATTCAGTGTGGATATGTAAAGAATATTGCTGACTTTTCACTTGAATATAAAATCACTTTTTAAATTCCAAATTTAGTGAAACAAAACGCATCTGTATTCACTATATTACATACATATATGCATGTATGCACACATACATAAATAATGAGGATGATTTAAAAATATCAGGCCAAAGACTAACCTCTGTCATGTTCATTTCTCTAAGCTTTCTAAATGCCTGAATGTAACTTTTTATATTACCTAATAGTATTATTTTAATAGCATTTATTCATGATAACTAGAGGCCTGGTGCACAAATTTGCATACTTGGAGGGGGAGCATCCCTCAGCCCGATCTGTGCCCTCTCACAGTCTGGGACCCCTCAGGGAATATCCTACTGATGGCTTAGGCCTGCTTTCCATGGGAAGCAGGCTTAAGCTGGCAGTGGGATATCCTTAGCGCTGCCACAGAGGTGGGAGAGGCTCCCGCCACCATCAATGCATTCACCAGCTGTGAGCCCAGCTTCTGGCTGAGTGGTATTCCCCCTGTGGAAGCACACTGACCACTAGGGGGCAGCTCCTGTGTTGAGTGTCTGTCCCCTGGTGGTCAGTGAGCTTCACAGTAACCGGTTGTTCCACCATTCAGTTTATTTGCATATTAGCTTTTTATTATATAGGATACTTTGTATTATCATGAAATGAAAATATTTTCATTGTGCAGTGGAAAGATGAGTTTGGGGTTAGGGACTCAGAGACTAAGAACTTAAGTTACCTTGCCTGTGCAGAGTCTCCCACCTTGGGAAAGTTAGAGAAATGGAGTATTGAGCCCAGACAGAGATATATTACCCCAGATATTGACTAAACAATCAGGAAAACATTCATGTACAAAGATTAAGGTATGTCTACAAGAAGTCCCTGTTAAAATGTTCCTGGTTCCTGGAAAGAGTAATCATTTAACCAATATCACCCATGTAACATTAAGACATCTTTCCTTAGACCATAGCTGGGGGTGAAAATGGACTTAACCTTTAAGTATAAAGCATTACTTCTCTGTAATACCTTGTATAGCATCCTGGACTTTCTAGTCTTGTTCAAAGACATCTCTGCCTCTCCAGTGAATTTCAGGCAATCCCAGCCACACATACTGTTAAATCCTCCCAGTTTTCCCAGACAATCAAGGCCTCCATTGCCATTTGCTGGTTTCTTTTTGTTCTTACCAGTGATGCATGACATCAGGTATCTCCATGTAGTACGGCTACATCCTGTCAACAAAGCTGTTGGCACTCAGAAGGTCAGGGGTGCTCTGAGATGCCATTGTGCCCTCCCTCAAAAGTGCTAGCTACTGCTGCTGCCATCAAGTAAAGCCAGACTAGATTTTGGGTGCCTCTAGGACTGGTGTTTCTGCTGCTGATGTTTCTGCAAGGTGCTGCTGCCACAGAGTATGGGAGATGGCCTGGGCCCCCTCTTGTGCTCTCATCCCCCAACAAAGTCATATCAGGCCAGTGCCTCTCTGTGCTAAAATAGGGAGGCAGAATATTCTCATTCTGTTGGTGATTATTTTTTACTTCTTTATTTTTTTAATTTTATTTATTTTTTAAATATATTTTATTGAGTTTTTTACAGAGAGGAAGGGAGAGGGATAAAGAGTTAGAAACATCAATAAGAGATAAACATTGATCAGCTGCCTCTTTCACACCTCCTACTGGGGATGTGCCCACAACCAAGGTGCATGCCCTTGACTGGAATCAAACCTGGGACCTTTCGATCCACAGGGTGACGCTCTATCCAATGAGCCAAACCGGTTTTGGCTATTTTTTACTTCTTATCCCTTTTCCTGAGCATTTTGGTCATGGAGCCTGAACTGGGGAGCAGACACTCATAATTCCTCCCTTCCCCCAGTGGCTGAGACATTGCAATTGGAACAAATTTTAGTCTCTTTGGATGAATTTCCCATGATGCTACCCTCTACTCCTTAAGATGGTCCACTTCCTGGGCATTCACTAATGGCCTCACTACACTCAGATGAGTTTATCAGTGTGGCTGTAGAGAATGGGACATCAAAGCCACAAGGCCTGGGAAAGAGAGAATTCAGGGCAGGCTTAGAGCAGATGTGAGCACAATCAGGTGAGATTGGAGTCAATTGTTCCTCCAGGAGGAAGGCTTGAATGGGGATGACGCTACATTTCTAATGGGGTAGGAAGGGGTGTGTCTTCTGATAAAAGGAGAAATATTCAGAAAGGAATGTGGAAAAATGGAGGCTTGTGTGACCAACTTGGAGTATTGCTTGGGATTCCTGGATTATTATTGTTGTCAAAGATTGAATAGATGTGAATAAAATCTACAGTGTATAAAATATCTAGATAGAACATACGTATCACTTCCAAGATGGTAGAATAAAGACTTGTTTTGTTCTTATATTCAGTCATACACACATTTAAAAAATGATACCATCTAGCACAGAGATGCACAAGGCCCTACAAATTAGGGCCTTGTTGATTTCAGAGAGGAAGGGAGAAGGGGAGAGAGATAGAAACATCAATGATGAGAGAGAATCATTGATTGGCTGCCTCCTGCTTGCCCCTTACTGAAGATTGAGCCTGCAACCTGGGCATGTGCCCTGATCAGGAATCAAACTATGACCTCCTGGTTCATAGGTTGATGCTAAACCACTGAGCAACCCTGGTAGGGCAGAATGTATTCTTTTGGTCAACATTTTATTGCCATGTGTTAAGTTTTCTTTTTCACATATTCTTTGGGTCTACATTCTATTGGCATACTTTATGTTTTCATTTTCTCGTCTTCAGATGTCTGTTGTAAAAGTCCCATCAAAAATATTTTCGCCGAAGGAGTGCCAAAAATTATGTTTAAGGTTATTTTTAAAAATTGTAGGTTCTTATCCATGAGAGCATAGCTTCCTTTATTTTATCTTATACTTTATGTAGTTTAAGGAAGTAAAGTTTGAATATCTTCCTCTTTTTTTAACGTGGTTTTCTTTTTCTTTTTTTTCAAAATATCTAATATTTTGTTGCATTTGTTTCTCTTTTCTCAGGCTTACAACTGTTTGGTAAACTGACCTAATATCGTGTGTGTGTTGAATTTCTTTCTTTTTTTTAGCTGATGAAGTTAAATTCTACCTTATTCTTTTTACTCCTTCTTCCTGTGTTTGATACCCAGTTTTACTGGATTTCTTATTACTTGATTATGTTCCTATGCAGCCACTTTTGCTATTTTATTAAGCTTGCTATCATTTACTCTGCAAAGTTGTGTTTTAATTTTGCTGATTTCTTTACTTGTCTCATGGTTGTTAAGTATTTTATTGATGTTTGCAATTACAGTGGCATAATGCTAGAGCATTTTCTTAGGATAATTTGTATTTGCTCTTAAACTTTTTGTAATCTTGTGATTTTTATTTAATAATTAAAATTTTCAAAAAGAATCCACTTTAGTCAATATCAACATAAACCAAGCAAAGTTGTTAGTTGAAGAACAGTACAGTTATGTAAATAGTTTACCTTTTTTACAGTGACTCTGCTAAGGGAGTAAAAAAATTACAAACTCAGCTGAAATGTAACTGGAAACATATGATTAAGGGAGGAAAGCAGACAGTATTGCCCGAGGGAGAGGGGTACCCCATGTTTCCAATATAGGGCTAATTTTCCAATAATAAGAAAATAATTTGACTCTCATTATTTTCTAATGATTCTCTTGTTAAACATGCAACTAGAAATTAAGAGAAAGAAACCTCTGTATAGTCTGTGAGGCCAGTTTCACTGAATTTGACAACTGTAAAACTGACATCTTGATAGTTTTCCTGTTAAAACTGGTAGGCTAATTATTGTTTTTTGTTTGTTTGTTTGTTTTGTTTTTGTTTTTTGAGCAAAGTTTAAAGAACACAATGCAATCTTTTTTCTTTTAGGTCAACAGCAATCTCATGGTTGATAATAAAGATGGCACTGAGTATGGATATATTTTAATAGCATTAAACCTCAATGTAAAGTTTTTATGGGCTGAGTAATTCAGAATGTGTTCATAAGATTTTAGGTTTGTTTCATTCATTTTTTACACATTAATTATTAATACCTGTACTGAAAGAATAATACTATCATGCATTGGTAGAGTCCTTTTCCCTACAGAGGACATCAAGCACTTTCAGAGCCAATTGCTGCTCTCGATGCACATATAGATCCCTGATTTGAGCCAGCAAAAGCATGAATATTATATATATTCCTGCATTTCAGACAAGGAACTTTGGCACTACCTTAAAGGTATGTCCAGACTCCAAACACTGCTCACCACCTCTACCACAACCTCCTGATTCCTAGCCACTTTCACCTCTTCTGTGGATTGTTTTAATAATGTCTAAATTGGTCTTTCTTTTTGTTGACCAACTGTAATTTGTTCCTAAGTATCAGCTACAGTGAGCCAAATTATGTCAGATCATGTGCTCCTTCTTCTCCCAATACTCCAGTGTCTTCCCGGTTCTTTCAAAGTAAAAGCCAAAGTCCGTATAGTGTTCTATAAAGTGTTCAGATCCCACCTCTTTTTGTCACCTTCAACTTTCCCACTCATTTGCTTCAGCCATGCTAGGCTCCCTGCTTATCTTTGGACATACTTATTCTCCTGCCAGAGAGTCATTCATTTACTCTTCCTTCTGCCTAGAATGCCTTTTTTCCAGAGAGCTGCATAGTTCTCTCCTTCATTTCTTCCAGGAGCATATTAATTAGGGTAATGTTAGCTTCCACAGCAAAGAAGTCTTAAATTTGCAGTACCTTAACCAAACAAATTTATTTTTGCTCTTGTAATAGTCTGATAATGGTGCTCCTGAATGGCAGGTGGCTTTCCTGTGTGTGGCAGCTGTTGGGCCCAGGCTCCTTCCATTTATGGCTCTGCAGTCTCTTTAGACAGGCCTCTGGGTCCTCTGCTTCTAGCTAATGGAAGGAGAAACAGACTGTGGACGCATGGTGTATATCACTTCTACTCACATTCTCTTGAGAAAACAGCTAGTCACATGGCCACACTAGATTCACCGGGGCTATGGTCATTATCACTGGCTCTGGAGCACATACATCCTAGCAAGAATCTAATTTTGGACAGGGAGTATGAATTCATGGGACAGCTAGCCATTTCTGACACAGACTACCCTCTGGCCACTGAAGTTTCACCCAGGTGCCACATCCAGGATGAAGTCTATGTACCCTGGGTAAAGGGTTCCTTTGTTTCAGAGATGTAGGAATTCAAACACAATCTGTCTGCTCACTTCCCTCCAAAAATACTCATAAAAGTATGGACCATAAACAGGATAACCACAGTACAAACTCATATTTGGAAAAGCATAGATTGGGAGATGCATGCAGGGACTGGTCCATAGCAATGAGGGATCCAACAGGGCAGGCATTAGGAAAGCTGGTCTCTGGACGTGGGCAGATTCCTTCAGTAGATTGTGGTCCTGCTCAATGGAAAGGAGGTGCTCATTCACTGTTTCTGTGGTCTTTGGCTCTGCCCTCTGGAATGTACTTTGTCCATTAAGCCTTCCTGGCAATATCTGACAGCAGTAAAAAAATATGACTTCCTTGGAGCTTGCACAGCTTTCACAGCCTGCTTTCTGCTGGTGGATATTTGAGGATATTTTATTGTCACAGGCCTTTAAAGGCCTAGATCACTATTCTTTGGGAACATTATTTCCTTGATTTCTAGTTAGTTCCATATGCCAGTGACCATATCAAAAGTTCTTTCCTAAAAATGATTTTTCAGTTGACTGTTTCTTTCCCTTCTTGCCCTTATATATCCCTTTCTTACTTTGATGGGGCTAACTTGGGGGTCTTTCAAGCAGTAGGGTTGGTGGGGAGAGACTAAGTTACCATGATCTGTGTTTCAGCCTTGCACATCTCTGCTCTTAAACAAAACAACTTACTGGGTGCATTTGCTCAGAGCATTTCAGGTCTGACCTCCTACGGCTATGCCTAGAAGCAGTCAGTTTCCAAACCTGCAAGCCTTGATTTCTAGATTCTCTTTATCATTTTTTATTTCTGCTTGAAAACCAGCTGGTTCTTTCCTGAACACATTTCTTTATCATCTGTGTTCAGTGCCGAGAGGAGCTTTCTGTATATTTTATGGTAACAGGTAGCACAAAAGAGCTATTAGAAGCTGCAAATCACTGGATTGTGTCACCCAAAATTCATATGTGGAAACCCTAACCCTCAATGTGGCTATATTTTGAAATAGGCCCTCTAAGGAGGTAATTAAGGTTAAATAAGGTAATAATGGTGGGACCTGAATCCAGTAGGACTGGTGTCCTTATAAAGAGAGGAAGAGATACCCACAGTGCATAAGCACAGAGAACAGACTAAGTTCTCTGAAAGCCAAGGAGAGAGATCTCACCAGAAACCAATCCTGTTGGCTCCTTGATCTTGGACATCCAACCTCTAGAACTGTGAGAAAATGAATTGCCATTGTATAAGCCACCCAGTCTGTGGCATTTTGTTACGACAGCCCTAGTAAACTAACATAGCATCTATAGACATTCTGGATCTTTTGAACTACTTACTCTGATGCTATAGGATCACTAGGTTCCCGTTCTGTCTTACAGGCATGCACAGCTTTACCATTACATATCACAGGTCTCTGATTTGCAACTTCTAATGTCTCTTTTGTGATACCTATTACCTGATTGCTAAGACAGTGCTGTACATTGCAATTCCTTGTTTTTAATACAGCATTTCAAGGAACCAGTTTCTGTAACAAATGGACCTTTATTTAGGAAGATTGACACAAAAGTTTTTGTGTTTTTTTTTCTCATATAATAATAACTTATGGGTGTGCCTGTTTAATGGGCATACTGCCTTCAGTATGGAGATTCAGGAACCCAGCCTTTTCTATCTTGTGGCTCTACCATATTCTAGACCTGTGCTGTCCAATGGTGCCTCATTGTGGCTTCTGAATATTGGAAAGGTGGGTGATAGAACTTGAACTCTGCTATAAGTGTAAAATGTATGCTGGATTTTGAAAAAAAAAGTATAAACTATCTAATATTTTTTCTATTGAATACATGTTGAAATAATTTTTGGAAATATTAGGTTCAAAATTGCATTTATTAAAATGAAGTTCACTCATTATCTTTTACTTCTATTAATAATCACAATTATATTAATAACTAGAGGCCCAGTGCATGAATTCATGAACCAGTGGGATCCCTCGGCCTGGCCTACAAGATCAGGCTGAAACTGGCTTTCTGACATCCTCTGAGGGATCCTGGATTGTGAGAGGGACCCCACCAGTGCATGATCGGGACCAGGGATGGACATGGGAGGTTGGCCAGCTATAGAGGGGCTGTGGGAGGGCTCCAGGGCTTGACTGGCTCATCTTGCTCAGTCTCAATTGGCTGGACCCCAGCAGCAAGCTAACCTACTGGTCAGAGTGTCTGACCCCTGGTGGTCAGTGCATGTCATAGCAAGCGGTTGAGCAGCCTTAGCATATCATTAGCATATTACCCTTTGATTGGCTGAATGAATGACTGGACACTTAGCATATTAGGTTTTTATTATATAAGATAATACTATACTTATATTAATACTATTATACTTAATTTTATAATAATCTTATGGCTACTAGAAATTTTATTTATTTTTACATTTATCTTTATTTGCTGAGGATATTACAGATGACTCCCATTTCCCCCTATTGGTCCACTTTGCCTGGTTCCTACCCCACCCTAGGTCTTCACTGTACTATTTTCTGTGCATAGATTATTATGCATATATTGCATATAAGTTCTTTGGTTATTCTCTGCCTTGCTCTCCAATCCCCCTTCCCTCTGAGATCTGTCAGTCTGTGTCATGTTTCTATGCCTCTGGGTTAGTTTTGTTCATCGGCTTATTTTGTTCATTAAAATAACACACATGGCTTCCATTATGCTTCTCTTGGGCAGAAATGGAAAGAGACAGGGGAGAAGTCATATCAGATTCATGAAACCTTGGCTCAGAAGTAAAATAACGCAAATCTCCAATCCCACTGGTGACAAGTAGTTATGTGGCTATGTCTACACACAAGAGGAACTGGGAGATGTAGTCCTGACTCTGAGGTCACTTCTTAGCAACAATTTTGCTCTAAGAAGGGGCCTATGAATGTCTGTAGACAGCTAGCTCTCTGTGACAACAGGTCTTTGCTCAAACATCACCTCCTTGGTGGAGTCTTCCCTGACCACTGCAATCATCCCAGCATTCTCTTTCTTCACTGTTTTGTTTTCCTCTGGAACAGTTCCACCGTTTGGCAGATAGTGTGTTTTATTTATTTGTTCATTTGCTTTCTATATTACTGTAGTCCAATATGTATAACATAAATTATCATTTTAACCATTTTTACATGTACAGTTCATTAACATTAAGTATACTCACACTGTTGTGCCACCAACACCACCATCCACCTCCTGAACTCTTTCATCTTCCCAAACGGAAAGTCCACCCCTTAAACAATAGCTCCCTGTTCTCCCCTCCCCATCTCAGTGCCTGGCAACCACCATTCTGCTTTCTGCTTGTATGATTTTGACTTCACTAATTACCTCACATAAGTGGAATCATATTATCTGGTCTTTTTGTGATTGGCTTATTTTACTTGGTATAATGTCCTCATGCCAATGGTGTAGCATGGGTCAGAATTTTTTGCCATTTTAAGGCTGAATAACATTTTGCTTTATATGTTCCTCTGCCTATCGACATTTCCATTCCTTCTATAGTTTAGTTATTGTATACCTGCTATGAACACAAGTATACAAATCTCTTTTTGGGACCCTGATTTCAATTTTTGTGACTGTGTACCCAAAAGTGGCATTGCTAGAGCATATGGTGATTATATTTTTAACTTTTTAAGCAATTAGTTCTCCATAGTAGCTACACCATTTTACATTTCTAGCAACAATGCAATTTCTCCACATTCTTGCAAACCTTTGTTACCTGTGTGTGTGTGTTTGTGTGTGTGTGTTTGTGTGTTTGTGTGTTTTAAATAGCCATTCTAGTGAGTGTGAGGTGGTATCTCATTGTGGTTTTGATTTCCATTTCCCTGATAATTAGTGATGCTGGGGAACTTTTCATGTGTTTATTGGCCATCTGTATGTCTTCTTTGGAGAAATGTCTATTCAAGGCTGAAAGCATTCAGCTTTGTCTGTATATTCAGTGCGGTGTTCTCAGCGCCTGGAACTGTGCTGCCGTGTTCCCGCTCACTCAGGACTGTATGCTGAACAAATCAATGATTGAGTCTTATTGTCCTGTTAACCCATAATTAAAGCATTGAGGAAGGAATTTAAGGTCCTTGAGATTACATATATCAGAAACTCATTACTATAGTCAAGGTAAATAATATCCTATCAATATGTAAGTATGAGCAAACCAGAGTTAGACATAATAGACAACACAGACTTTTAAGCTTGAGCTGAAATTTGCTACCCTAGTATTTTTGTGGTTTTCTTTTTGTTCTGAACAGTATGAAATAATTTTTTGGAGAACTTTTATTTCTCATTTATGTGTTTTTATTAGTATCTAACTTTAAAAATTTTGCATACTTTTACAGTTAAATCAAAAATTTATTTAATTTAATTTTTTATTCTTCTGTTTTTCAAGTTACACATTCTTTAGTCTCTTAGTGGTTGTATTTAATTTGTATCATATCAGCATCTAGTAATAATTATCATAGTGATAATGAATACTTTTGGGGGTCAAAAAGAAGACAGAACCTAATTCTTTTTTGTTGTTAATCCTCAACTGAAATTATTTTTCCATGATTTTTCAGAGAGAGTGGAAGGGAGGAAAGGAGAGAGAGAGACAGAGAAAGAGATTAGTTCCTCCCACATGTGCCCCTGAAACCCTTTGATGCACAGGCTGGTACTCTAACCGTTAAGTAACACCAGCTGGGCTAGAACTTAACTCTTGACAATAAATGTAATAGGTAAGCTAGGAGGGAGGGTATCCAAGTTAAATTTCTAAGCTTTTTTATTATCTGGAGCAGTTAAAGTATTAACTGTGGACTTAGTTGTTATGAATGCAAGGTATTATTTAAAAGATAATAAAAGAAGATACAGAGTTTGTAATCTTCAGTCAGTAGAAGGAAAAAATCAGAGAACAAACCATAATTCTACTCTTAGTTATACACCTACAATAATTGAAAGCAGGGACTTGGACAGGTATTGTATACCCTTGTTCACTGCAACATTATTTAAAATAGCTGGGTAATGGAAACAACCCTACCATCCATTAACAGATGAATGGATAAACAAAATACGTGTATATGTACAATGGAATGTTATTCAGCTATAAAAAATGAAGTTCTGATACATGCTAGGTGAAAAGTCAGACACAAAAGGACATAGATGGTCTGATTTTACTTATGTGAAATATCAAGATTAGACAAATTCATAGAGACAGAAAGTAGATTAAGGTTTTTACCAGGGGCTGGAGGGAGGGAAGACTGAGGGAGTTATTGCTTAATGATTACAGTTTCTGTTTGAGATGATGAAAAGTTTTGAAAATAGTGGTGATGGTTACATAATATTATGCCACTCATTCATACACTTAAAAATGATCAAAATGACAGATAGTATGTTATACATATTTTACCTTAAAAATATAAAAAAGCAAGCTGAAAACTTGCCTGAAGAAAGAATAAAGAAAAAAAAAAGAAAATAATAATAAGAAAAATAAGTCTAGGTAACAAAATCTATAAATCAACTGAACTCAACAGCTAAAAGAGTTTATTAGATATAAAAATGCAAATTCCATCCTGACAGGGTGTCTCAGTTGTTTGGAGCATCCTCCTGTACACCAAAAAGTTGTGGGTTCATTCCCAGTCAGAGCACATTCCTAAATTGTGTGTTTGATCCTTGGTTGGGCATGTATGGGAGGCAATACTGGGTCGGTCTCTCTTTCTCTCTCTCTCTCTCTCTCTCTCTCTCTTCCTCTCTTCTCTATCTCTCCCCCCTTCCTCTCCCATTGATCCTTCTCTCCCTCAAAAAATTAATAAACATATAAATGTATCCTTGGGTAAAGATTTTAAAAAATGAAAAATTCATTTGCATGTTTATGAGAGAAACATCTGAAACATAAGGACTAAGCAAGCTTAAAAATAAAAGAATGAAAAAAGATATCTCAGGAAAATGCTAGCCAAAAGAAAGTTGAGGTTTCAATATCAATATTAAATTAGATTTTAAAAGACAAAAATATAATTAAATACAAGTAGTGACACAATGTAATGATAAAAGATTTATTTCAGCAGGAAGTTTTAATAAATCAAAAATTTCAGAACTCAATATAAAAGATAAAATATTCTATGAAATTTATAAACCCTCAAAATATATAGAGAAAAATTAATATAATCATATGAGAAGGGAACAAGCACAATATTCAAATGGAAGACCTCAACAGGTCTCAATTATTGATAATTATGTAGATTAAAAGTTTAATGAATATAGCTCAGCCTATGTGGCTCAGTGATTGAGTGTTAACTGATGAACCAGGAGATTACCATTTGATTTCAGGTCAGGGCACATGCCTGAGTTGCAGGTTTAACCCCTAGTGTGGAGTGTGCAGGAAGCAGCTGATCAATGATTCTCTACCATCGTTGATGTTTCTATCTCTCTTCATCTCTGAAATAAATTAAAATATATTAAAAATGTTTAATGAATATATGAAAGACTTGAATCACACATTTAGCAACTGGAAGTTAATACTATATATAGAATCATGTTTAGAGGACCAGTGATTAAAAAATACATATTCTTCTCACAAACATAAAGAATATTAAAACACAAATCTGATTATGTGCTAGGTCATAAAAGAAGCCTCAACAAATTTCAAAGAGTAG
This sequence comes from Lasiurus borealis, assembly GCA_004026805.1. NCBI lineage: Eukaryota > Metazoa > Chordata > Mammalia > Chiroptera > Vespertilionidae > Lasiurus > Lasiurus borealis. The sequence goes on along the minus strand of PVJN01033951.1, from coordinate 2,631 downwards.
GTGTCATACAACTCATATTTTCTGTCAATAATGCAATCTAGTATAAAATCAATAAAATATTTTTAAATGCAGAACCCCACACATTTGAACATTTAAAAATACCTATGTCTAAGTAACTCTAAGTCAAAAGAATAATAATGAAGATGAAAATAGACTTAGAACTCAATGAATATACTAACTATAAAATTTTAGGGATGGGCAAGAAAGGTATTTAGAGGGAAACATAATAATAAATGCTTTTCAAAGAAAAAGAATGTAGGTTGAAATTCAAAAAGTTAGATATAATTTAGAAAAAAAGGAATAAATTCAAAGAAAGTAAAATAAGAACAAAAATGAATGTAAAAGAAAACAGATTCAAAGGAGAGATTCTTACAGATAAAAGAGACATAAATGATAATACATTACAAAAATTTGAGGTAAACAAAGGGGACATAAGTGAGTCACAAATAATCAAAATTTACACAAAAGAAATAAAATCTGAATAACATTAAATAACTTGAATTTATAAGAAAAAGCCTTTTCACAAAGAAAATTCTACTCTCAGAATTACTAATGTATTTAAGCAAAAATTTAAGAAATAATACCTGTTATACATAAGAGCTTCTAGAAAATACTAGTATAAGAGAAAAGAATACTTTCCAAGCCTCTTAGGAGGCCAGAATTTCCCTGGTAACAAATACATTAAAAGATAATAAAATCAAAACCCAATATCTTTCAGGAACACAGACAGAAAAATTATTAATAAAATGTTATCAAATCTAATCCAGCAATATTATGACCATATTATTCTAATTTCAGACATGCAAGAATAGCTTAGTATTCACCAATCAATGCAATTCATCATATTAAAGGAATAATAAAGGGGGAAAACAGATATAGTAAAAGTACTTAAGAATTCAACACTCATTAATGATTAAAAATGAAAAACCTTGAGAAACTAGATATAGAAGAAAATTTCTCCAACCTGATAAAGGGAGTCTTAAGAACCTTCAAATAATATCATATTTAATAATGAAGAACTCGCTGTCTTTCCTCTAAGACTGGGAGCACTACTCTTCTCAACATTTTTCTGGAGATCCTGAAAATATAGATTGCAAAGAAAAAAGTAAAACTTCCTAGTATTTGCAAAAGATGTGATAGTATATGTAAAAATCCTATATAATAAAAGGCTAATATGCAAATCGACCAAACAGCAGAATGTCCGGTCACTATGACACACACTGACTACCAGGAGACAGATGCTCAATGCAGGAGCTGTTCCCTGGTGGTCAGTGTGCTCCCACAGGGGGAGCACCACTCAGCCAGAAGCTGGGCTCATGGCTGGCTAGTATAGCAGTGGTGGTAGGAGCCTCTCTTGCCTCTGTGGCAATGCTAAGGATGTCTGATTGATGGCTTAGGCCCACTCCCCTGAAGGCTCCCAGACTGTGAAAGGGTGCATCTGGTGTGAGGGATGCCCCCCTCCAAGTACACGAATTTCATGCACCAGGTCTCTAGTTTCTAATAAATCTACAAAAAAGCTTCTAGGACTAATGAGTGAATTTATCCAGATGGCATAATACCAGTTCAGTATGCAAAACTCTATTTTCCAAATACTAACAATGAATATTTGAAAAATCTAATGAAAAGAAACAAATATTATTTAAATTACCTAAAACTAAATTTAACAAAATATATTTAATATTTTCACTTAGAACATTACCATATATTGCTTAAGAAAATTAAAGAAGATCTAAACAAATGAGACTATATATCATGTTCATGAACTGCAGGGATCAGGACTATTAAAGTTTCAAAATTCTTCAAATTCTATTGATTTTTTTTCAATAAAAATATCCTATAGCCTTCTTTTTGGCAGATATTGGCACAATTATTATAAAGTTTATATGGAAATGCAGAAGATCTACCCAATACAATTTTTAAAAACAATAAAGTTAGAAAAATTACACTATATACTTTCAGGATGCCATAAGTTACAGGCGTTAAGATAATATTAGCATAAAATAAATCCTATATAATAAAAGGCTAATATACAAATCAACCTAATGGCAGAACAACCAGTTGCTATGGCTCTCACTGACCATCAAGGGCAGACCCTCAATGCAGGAGCTGCCCCCTGATAGTCAGTGCACGCCCACAGGGGGAGCAGCACTCAGCCCAAAGCCCTGAGCTGGGCTCTCAGCTGTTGAGCACAACACTGGTGGTGGGAACCTCTCCCACCTCCACAGTAGCTCTAAGGATGTCCAAATGATGGCTTAGGTGGACCTAAGCCATCAGTTGGACATCCACTGAGGGCTCCTGGACTGTGAGAGGGTGTAGGCCCGGCTAGGGACTCCACCCCTACCCCTGAGTGCACAAATTTCATTCATCAGGCCTCTAGATAAATGTACTAGATCACACACGCACACATGCACAGATGCACACACACACACACACACACACACACACACACACAATTGATTTTTGGTAAAGATTTCAAGGTAATCCAGTGGGTCAAATGGTAATATTTTCAACAAAGGCTATTGAAATAACTGAATAATATATTTAATTATAATAAATATTATAATTTTATTCCATATAATTCAATTTATAATTTATGGAATAAAATGAATCTCAGCAGGTTCTTTATATACA
>PVJN01033950.1:11567-23182 GCA_004026805.1 Lasiurus borealis | reverse complement strand
TGTTTTACCTGCATTCCACAGGGGGAATTTTATCCAAGCAATGAAGCTGCAAATATAAAAGGCAGGACATTTGTGATAAGAGAACCAAATTGAGCTTATAACACTCAGCAAAATTCCAGCTAGTCAGCAATTTCCTCTACCAAAAACAATGTTTAAAACCTCAACAAATAAGAAAATGTCACTGAAGTTAGTAAAAGGCCCTTGATTTCAAAACCATATCACTGGTCAGCTTTGGCTTATAGTAGAGAAATGACCACCACCACCCCCCACAAAAGAAATAAAACGGGGGTGGGAGGACCCATAGAAACTTCTGTAGCCTGGAGCATAAAGAGACATTAGCCAACTCATACAAATTAACAAAAAGAAAATAAACAACCCAATCAAAAAATGGGCAACGGACCTAAATAGATACTTTTCAAAAGAAGACAGAAGGCAGGCCAAGAGACACATGAAAACATGCTCAAAGTCACTAATTATCCAAGAGAGGCAAATCAAAACAGCAATGAGATACCATCTCACACCTGTCAGAATGGCAATCATAAAGTCAACAAATAACAAGTGCTGGTGAGGATGTGGAGAAAAAGAAACCCTCATGTACAGCTAGTGGGAATGCAGTCTGGTGCAGCCACTGTGGAGAACAGTATGGAGTTTCCTCAAAAAAACTAAAAGTGGAACTCCCATTTGACTCAGTAATCCCACTTCTAGGAATATAGCCCAAGAAACTAGAAACACCAATCAGAAAGAATATATGCACCCCTAGGTTCATAGTGGCACAATTCACCATAGCTAACATTTGGAAGAAGCCTAAGTGCCCATCAGCAGATGAGTGGATTAAAAAAGTGGTACATGTACACAATGAAATAATCCTACGCTGCTGTAAAAAAGAAGGAATTCCTACCATTTGCAACAGCATGGATGGAACTGCACAGAATTATGCTAAGTGAAATAAGCCAGTCAGAGAAAGATAAATATCACATGATCTCACTCATTTATGGAAAATAATGAACAACATAAACTGGTGAACAAAAACAGATCCAGAGACAGAGAAGCATCAATCAGACTGTCAAACCTCAGAGGGAGGGTAGGGGAGGGAGAGAGTAAGGGGGAGATATAACCAAAGGACTTGTAGGCATGCATATAAGGATAACCAATGGACACAGACACCACAGGGTGAGGGCATGGGGGGGGGCGCACAATAGGGCAATAAGGACACATATGTAATACCCTAATCAATAAAGAAAAAAAAACATACTGTAAGAATCAACTGGCTATATAGAATTTATAATAAAGAGTATTGTCAAATTTCAAAAGAAGAAAAAAGAGACATCAGCCAAACATTTGGCTTGAAAACTTATTTTCCGACAGGTAGGAACTTTGCTAAAGTTTCCTCTCCTTTTTTTACATTTTTTTTATGGTTCATGCAACATTCTTGAGATCTCAACATAGAGTTGTGTTTTCAAATAATGGCCAATAAAATAGAAATATATGCAATTAAGACAGCCATAAACCAAAGACAGACAGGGGTATCTTGGGCCTGAGCAATTAAAATGACCATAAGTTAGGCCAAAAGTAGCCCTGACCTGAGTAGCTGGGAGGACTATAAAGCTTTCTCAGCCAACCCAACTGGGTGAGCTATAAGATAAATCAAAAGTGACTTCAACCAACAAGGTAAGGGGGAGAGAACTGGGGGACACCACGTGGGCTTTGAGCTTTGAAAACTAACTTAATGTAGCAAAAGGACTAATAAGAAAAGATCAGGTTCAGACAAAGAGTGCAGCCTATTGAATGCCTTAAGACGAAGAAAGCAGCGGCCACCCTTTTCAGGGGCCCCTCTGTCCATCCAGGAGGGACAGAGTCCTAGGCTTAGAATTTAGAATTAGGTTTTAGAGGTGTCTGCTTGCAATAAAGTTTCTGTACTTTTCACCTTAAAAAATAAATATAAAAAATAATAATAATAGCCGAGGAACAGCTTCCACTGACATGGGTCCTAGATGTTAATATCACACTTAAGATCTTGTTGGGAACATTTGCAAAACTGTATTCTCACAAACAATTTAAAAATACAGTTTTATGCGTTTTTACAGCTTAACAGCATTACTTTCATTTCCAAACTTTTATTTTTTTTTTTAATATATGTTATTGATTTTTTTACAGAGAGGAAGGGAGAGAGATAGAAAGTCAGAAACATCAATGAGAGAGAGACATCAATCAGCCGCCTCCTGCACGCCCCACAGTGGAGATGTGCCCACAAGCAAGGTACATGCCCCCAACTGGAATCGAAACTGGGACCTTTCAGTCTGCAAGCTGACGCTCTATCCACTGAGCCAAACCGGTTTCGGCCATTTCCAAACTTTTAGTTAACATAAGAAGAAAATAAATATTAATCTAATTAGTCCTACTTAATTGCTGGTTTGCCAAACTAGCACTAGAGGCACTTTTTCTTTGGATCTTCCGATCATTTCCTTCCAGATTCCCTTATGCTGGTGCCTTCCTGAGCTTCCTGTGCGGGGCCTTTGTTTCTCCTTGGTCTTGTCTGCAGTAACAGAAGTCTGCATCACTTAGGCTGAGCAATCTGAAGCACTTCATATCCTAATGTTGGCTTCTATCTGTTTCTGCTTCCTTCTCTTCACAATTGGTCTGGATGGGCTTTGGGGCATCAAGTCAGGGTTTCCTTCCTTGTCCCACTTTGGTTCATCTTTCTCCCGCATGCCCACCCTCCCAGTCTCTACACCCACTGAGAGGCTTGCTTTTTCTCAGATCATGTCTAGGTAACAAACAGCAAGAGCAATGAAATGACCCAAAGTGTTAAGAATAATTGGGATTCAAGCCTCAGCACCTACTGGCCATCAAGCCACTCCTTAAAATTAAATAATATACTTCTCAGGAGTCTCTATGACATTTTCCCTTTTTTCTTGAAAAAATAATCCATATTTTTGTAGGAAATAATCAGAATCGGTTTAAGCTACCTTCTGAAATGGAACATACTTATGGTATATGCTGTTTCATGAATAAAGCAGGACACAAAATTCTACAGTTTACATGGTCATAACTATATAAACAATAGATTCCTAGGAAAAAATACTAGTAGGAAATATACCAAAATTTAAGAGTAGCTCCTTGGGAGTGGGAAAATTATACAGATGTTTTGCTTTTTTCCTATTCATTCTCAAATTTCTGATTTTTCTACTAGGATTTTGAAAAACAATAATTTTCCAGGAAAAGCTATTTAGCAAGATGGTATATCTAAAATCTTATCTGGCACTTATGCCAAGCCCACTGTGTTCCAGCCAAACCTGGAACAGCAGACACGGCACTGCTCCATGCCCAGAGCCTCAAGGTACTGGGATGGCCCAAGCAAAACAGATGATGCCAAACAACACCACCTCCTCTAGTCTCTCCCTAACTGCCTTCCATCATCCCCCCACAAGGAAAGTTACAACATGCTTACATAGTTCTTGTTTGAGTAAGTCAGTTTCACCAAATCCTTTATTTTTTTCCCCCATCCGTCATACAATATACAATTTTAGCCAAGTAAGTTTCAAATCTTTAGTCTAATGCAGACTTAGCTGATAAATTATTGCAAGAAAATCAGCTTCGGTATGCGTGTCACCAAGTCTGGCTGTCATACACAACCTACTCACACCCTGAAATATCACTTGCTGAGAGAGAGCAGGGGTGTCAATGTACCAGGAGCTTCTGCAATTCACCTGAGATACCGGCACTCTTGTGTCACAGTCCTCAGCACGAACTCGACTGTGACGTGGACATCTGAATTCTAACCATGGTTTTAACTTTTCAGATTCAACCTTTTAAAAGCAGAGTTTGCAAAGAGCAGCTAACCAAGCTGCTTACAGCTAACGCATCTCTGTTTGCAGTTGGGAATCCAATAGGGCAGCCCAAGCTTGGCCGTCTTACTATGTTCCCACAGGCAGTCTGCTTGTCCCTGCCAGATGCTCACCTCCCTTCTCCTGGGCACAGCATTTGCCGCGGCCCACTAGTGTTTCATCATTTTTTAGCCCCCCATACTTCTATTACTTCTATCAGGGACTAACTGATCCTTCCTCCTTCCTTCTTAATTTCTGTATCAATCCATTCCATCTACCTTCTCTTTTTCCATTTCCTCCAAATGCTTTGCCCTCTCCTCCCATTCTACCCGCCAAGAATGTGAAAGAACCACTGCAATGGAATCACATCCTCGCCCTCTCTTTTTAGCAAAGCACCAGGCCCTTACAGCATCCACAGAGAGCGGGCCCATCACCGCTGACTCGCCATAAATGAAGCCCTACTATCACTTCTTGATGAGGTGGCTGAGGGCACTGGCTCTGAAGAGCTTACTAACTGCTGCTATCCACTCGAGACATTAATCCTCCAATCAACATTCTCGGTGGATAACTAATGGCCAGAATGATTCCTGATGCTCTGATGGGTTAACAACAACAATACAAACTCAACTCCCAGAGCAATAAGTTAAATAAAGTTTAATAGTCAGTGCCTCGGTCACACTGGTTACGCATCACACATTCTAGGAACAGATGTGGCTGTTGGCGACCGTGCTGAATAGTGCAGATTCAGAACATGTCCATCGTCACAGAGTTCTATCCCAGCAGCACTGATGTAGTCTATGAGATCACACTGAACTCACATCATTTTCAATAGCACAAGTCAGCAAAGACATACCTCCACCCCACATGTGTCAGCCCTTCCCTAGAGACTGCGCAGAGCATACGCACGTATGCAACAGCAAAACCGGCTGGAAATGGCCTTGAGGAAAAGCGGTTTTCAGCTGTAGACACCAGCTTGGCGTCTGACTATTGCTCTCTGCTGGCTGCCCCCTTCTCTGAGTCAGAAGATTCTTTTAAAATCGATTATCATTTTCTTTGCATAAAATCAGGCAACATTTTTTAATCCCCCCCCAAAAAAAAAGTTTAAGTTAACAAAAAGCAAATGTAAGCACGAGGAACAATCATTCACAACCCTTTCGTAATTCCCCGGGTTAGTGTCACACCTAGTTCTCTCTCAAATCCTTCTCTACGATCCTCCTCAGACACAATGGTGTTACTGACACAACACCCGGATTAGGTCAGGCTACCACAATTCCCTTAACACGTGTCTTCTTTACCCAGCGAGTATGCCCATTTGAGAACAAAGTGAAATGAAAATAATCCTGGGTATTGCATACTTTTAGCAGCCAACACTCCTCCCCACCAGCAATTTGTCTGGGTGAGCGTTCTTCAGAGCGAACATTCCTGGGAGTGTGATGCTCTGGGTGGATGTGACATCCTGTATGCATGAGCGAGGGGGCCATACTCCCGGCTTTCGTGGCCACGGCAGCCACCCGGGCGGACATGCTGGCTTTTATCTCTCATCTTCCCCCTTCCAGAAGTCAATTATTCCTCTTACCTTCTATAGCAGAAATATTAAAGGCATGTGGGTTGCTGGGGATGGTCTAAGTGTCTGTTCTAATTTCAGGAGCTCCACATGCAAGGAGATCCAGCAAATCACTGCTGGCTCGTGGCCAAGCTACCAGCAGCCCAGCCAGCCACCCTTGAGGGTGCTTCCTCCTCGCCCGGCTTCATTCTTCATGATTTCCCAACGGTTGTAACTGCTTTGTCGAGTAGCTGCCAAATGTGCCCATAATGCTCCATGGGCCTCCAGGGGGCACCCCAGCCACTAGGCTCTGCAGGGCCACCCTGGGCATTCACAACCCTTGGTTTTCCCGATTTCACAGCAGCCTGAGCACTGTACCACCGCTGCCGCTGCTGCCTCACCTCTGCACCTCCCAAGACTGCTGGGCCCTTGTGCTTCCCAGGTATGTGAACTGCCTCAGCTGTGCTGAGCCTGAAGACACCGCCTAGGAAAGTTAGTGTCTACCTGCTTTCCATTTAGCACAGAATCCTCCAAAGACCATCCAGGAGGCCTCTGCCGAGCCTATGTACGTCCTCAAACCCAACAGCTTCATCAGGCTGTACCTCAAAAAGGGACTCTGGGCCTGGATTAGTCCTGAAGAATTAGAAAATGTCTAGGGAAGAGCGTTGTGGAAGAGCCCTCAGGGCATTATGAACTAGCATGCATGTGAGCAGATGAAACTTTCCAGGCCCACAGGAGGAACGACCTTCACCTTGCCCAGGGGCCTCCCGGGGCCTTTGAAGGAAGCCAGTGGTAAGGTCCTGTCAGCTCAGCTCCAAGGGGCCACACTAGGTGTCAAAATGAAACAGTGGTCGGCATGGGGATTCCAGGGCCAGGAGGAAGTTACAGTCCCAATGCCACGAGGCACTCTCCATGAGGGGAGGCGCTTCACGTGAGGGCTGTGCCCAGCAAGGTAACATAGGACGAGTCCCCAGCCCCAGCTGGCTCAGAGCAAAACAGCTCAGGAAAAGCCTTCATTTCTTTGTTTTGATTGTTTTTGCTTTTTACATTATAAATGGAGACTCAACCTCTGAGGTCACTGCATGACTGATGCCGCAAAGAAAATGTATCTGAGTGGGTTTCAAGAAACAGACAAGGTTCCCAGGAAGGCTTTTTTTTTTTTTTTAATATATTTCCTTCTTGTCTCCATACACCTGGGACTGTGCTGCCCCTATGGGTGCAAGGGGAAGCAATATTTTGGAACCTACCCAAATCTAGACTGTCCTGGTCTTCATGCTCATTCGGTTGAACCGCCAGGCTTTTCGCGCCCTGGAAGAGACAAAGTCAGGTGTGTGTGTTTTAATGCCATATTAACGTTTCCTTATTTTTGTAAACTAGAAAAACAACCTCAGAGAACACCAGTAAAGACACGATACATGTACACCACACATACACAGAAAACTAGTCTTGTCCTTAACTGATAGTGAAGCTGAAACCTGCCTGCAAGCTCTCTATAGTTTCGGTCGCTCCAAGAATCTCTCCCAGGTTTACTCTAGCAAGCGCATTCCCGGCACACAGCTGGTGATCAGTCCTGAGATACAAGTTTGTTTTGGAAAAATATATTATGTCATCTTGCCTATACTACTAGAAAGATAACTAAGGTATGGCCATAAAGAGTAGAAATGGAAAATTCGATAAAGAAAACTGAATTGCAAGTTATTCTGAATGTGGTGTGGGGCATATCCTTGGCTGTTTATTGCATGTTGGTTTTTTTCTTGGGGAGGGTGGGCTGTAAACAAATTACTACCACCAGATTTTCACTTCTACTTCAACTTTGGGGAGCAGCACTGAGAAAAAAGAGGGGGGGGGAGCAGGGAGTCATTACCTTTCCATCCTCCTGTTCAGGTGATGATGTACTGGACACCAAATTCTCAACTTCTGCAAAAGGAATAATTCTCATCAGCATCTGCTGAGAAAAGCTTTTAGTTTTCTTTTTAAAAGGAAAGAAAGAAAGAAAGAAAGAAAGAAAGAAAGAAAGAAAGAAAGAAAGAAAGAAAGAAACTAGATGAAGAATACAAATGAACTGCCCAGGAACTGTCTGCATGAAACCAGGTTTTTAGATTAAGCTTCTTAAAAATCAACTGTCCGCAGAGCAGAGTATCTCATAACCTTCCTGGCCACACTCTGGGGTGATTTGTGTGGACCAAGATGTAAACAAGCCCAGGAGCTCTCACAGGAAATCCTGAAGGGGAAAAAAATGGTCATTAAGTAAATCCATGCCCTTGATACAGGAGGAAGGATGCTCACTACCGGAAGGCTTTGCAAAACAGCACAGATTCTAAGACCATGACTTGTACCCACCTGAGGAAATCCCGTATATCTATTTCCTCAAATACCAGAGGTTTCGTGCTTCAAAAGAGCACCATTCATGCTAGACGCAGTCTGGCCTTATTCCTAGGCACCGGGGAAAGTCGAGAACGCCAGCTCAGCCCTGAGGCTCGGCACCGACAAGCCACAGGCATGCCGGCGCCCCCTCTCTGAATAAAGGCTTTCCTGGAAATACGGGTGGTCAGGATGTTCTGGGATGTTCAGGAAGGTTCACTTAGAGGGTATTTTTCTCTGTACCTTGACTGATGGGTTCTCTTTCCAAACACTCAGTTGCCGGTAAACAAGGGCCACTGTTGTTCAATAATCACCAAGAGCCGGTTCGGGCCAGGGAAAATAAAAGGGCAGATGGCTAAGATGTTTTGCTCTGAATTTGTATTAATATACAACGTTGTGGGCCACAAGGCCCTACTCCGGGCCCCTTAGCTCCCCGTGGCCCAGCTTGGAGCTCCTTCTGGGGAAACCCCACTGCTTTCCCCAGCAGGTCCACTAAGTGGACTCTGCCACACTTCGTCATGTAAGTCACCACGGGCCTCAGACCTCTAAGTGGGCTTTTGCAGGCTCTTCTCACTGCCTGGTAACAAGTTTTCTCCCACGTGCCTGCTTAGAAAAGTATAAGGGATTCGTCTACTCCTCTGGGCAAGGATGAAGCAGAGCAGTCAACTTTCTCACTGGCGTGAGGGGTTTTTAACAATGTACAGCACAAAAACTTTGAATTTCCTTTTTATCAAACAAGTGGTAAGATATTAACATTCCACAATAGTGTACTGTTCTTAAACTCATAGTGCACCTTAGCTCTACAGGGGAAAATGGAAAAGCAAGAGCCTCAATTTTGTGTGGTCATCTCAAAAGGGAATAAGGACAAAGCAGCAGCTGACACAGAGGCCTTGTGTGGGCAGCTTTTGTTCACCCCTGCATCCTGCCTGCCTTTAAATGCACCCTCCACAAAGGGCCTCTAGGTGGCAGCAGAGTAACATCGGTAGGGCAGCATGGACAGCACTATGGATGTCAACGGGGACCAACTTCACACTTCAAAAGCCTGCTGTGTAAGGCCTATATGTCCAAAGCTTTTCATCCCGCTGCACAGAGGCAGAAAGCTGATGGGAAGCACCCACTATATTGTTTACCACATTATAGTAACATAGTAGGATTTGTTTGTTTTCGAAACATGTATTCACAAACCCTAAAAATTAGGCGAGTGGGAAAGATATCAGCAATGCATTAAAAATGAAAGGGAAGGTAACCAGAACCAACGTTTCAACAGTCACATCTGCACAGATATCAAGAGTCACATGCGTTTTTATTTTGTCCTTGACAGACTATTCCTTTAAAGCCATTTCAGACCATATTCTCTTAAATTATGATGATTCTGCATTTCTGAAGAATTCTATACCAACACTAGTGATTCAGAAGAACAGTGCACATTTTATTCAAGATTGCTAATGAAGAAGGCTATGCCATCTGGTAGTCCAGCATGCAACAATACAGAATGTGTTCACCCTGGTAGGATGTTCACATCCCAGCTCCTCTCAAAAAGCTAGGTTTTGTTCATGGCCAGCCTACATTTTTTTCCTTGTAGTCTAATGTATTTTTTTTTGTTTAATTTCTTTAAAAAATATATTAAAATAGACAAGTCTTCATAAAATTTGTATTCCATCATTTAAAAGATAATTTGCAAAGTTAGAAAACCTTTTTCCTAAAATCATTAAGATATCTTTGATAGTGTAAATTCAGGATAATAATGTACCATTAATTAATCTAGGTCTATACAGAACAGCATCTTAGAGCTTTCAAAGAACTTGGCACTCATTCTACTGGGGTTTAATTAAATTGCTCCAGGAGAGTTTCTGCTAAATTACTCAGATCCTTTTACACTCACCCACTGTACCACCAACTGCACTGTGCAATCAAACCACTCATTGCTATAGCAACCTTCAGCAGATAATGATATCAGTAACTCCAAGCTATTCTGTTTTAAAGACTCATTAATCTTGCTTTCCAGGCCCACCCAGAAGTAAGAATTGCCCCCTCTACTAGTAAATCAGACTTATCAACTTCATAAACATACCTTTTTATTGCCAAACTGCAATGGAACAAGAAATAATCTCTAATAATCATGTTTACCAGTGACACTGCACCTTGAGCAAACAGGGTTTTCAAAACAGGGTTAAGTAGCTGTAAGATTTATATCAGTGTCTTAAGGAACAGATTAGCCTAATAGATGTGAACTCCGTGCACAAGCCTGTCTCCTTTTGAAAAAAATGGGGCCAACCAGGCTAGACTTAAGCAAAGAAAAAGCTTACACTGGAAATTCAGAATGCACAGCATTCTCCTTTAACTACCATTTGCTGTGCCATCTGACTCCTCCCCTAGGAAGGAGGCAAGAAGAGTGATGATCAGAGCCAGCCAGACAACTACTGTTGTTTCATCCCTACCCTCAGGTTCCACTGTCCACGGTCAAGTGCACAACTGGATTAAGTTTTGCACAGCAGCATCAAAGCACACCTGGAAACAAGAGCCTTGCTCTCAGCTTGCTCTACTCGCCCCACAAATGCCCACAAGAACCCTTGGGGTGGTTCATAGTCTCTCACTGAATCCGTTTCTCCCAATAGACCAAGAGTCCCCGGAAGGCTAGGTGCAAATCGATTGGAGTCTAAATACCGATATCCCCAGGGCCAAGCAGATTGCAGGGCACACTACAGATACTCAGTAAGTGCTTCCATCCTCCACCTGGATCTGATGGCCCAAAGCAGCCAGTGAGATGCGGCAGGTCTTTAGGTAAGCTGGGGGTGAGCCAGGGAGAAGAAGGCTGCTTATTTTTTGAGTTATTCCTTCAAACACTTCCAATACTAGCACTATTTTGATACAACTCCAAACTGGATCAGACTGATGAGTGCTTTTTCCCTTGCTTTCTCCCACCACTCCACCTCTGTTAGACCTGGTCTACCCTTTCCTCTCACTATGCACTTGTGTTTCACTTATAACGACTTCACGTCCACGTGCCACTTTAATGTTTTAGCCAGCCTAGTGTGCATGTCCCAGTCACAAATGCCAGGGATTCAAAATGATGAAGGCAACAAATGTGAGAAACTATCCACCACTATTAATTCAGAGGCTACTACAACACTTTGACCTTCTGTTTCAGTATCCCAGTTGTGTTCCCTAAAAGTGGGAATACTGATAAGAATAAGCATGGATGGGGAGAAACATCGAGGCATTATTCCATAGAAGTATTTACATGAGGCCTGTCAGTCCACAATCCTCAACATTCCATTTCCACCAGCGAACCAGGCCCCCAGTGACTGCAGCATCAGCAGCCGGGGAGGGTATGTCCAAATGAGAGAAGAAATGCTTGCTCCTCGGCAAGTCAAAAATATGTTCCTTTACAATACCATTTTTATATTTGTACTCCGCATTCTTTCAGAAAGAACTGAAGCCATCGTTTTTGAAATACAGTTTTTAAAAATAATTTCTGACACTTTTGAGCAAAAAATAAATAAAACTTTGAAAGGGACTATGAAAAAGTAATCAATAAAATCACTATTGGTGCAGCCACTGTGGAGAACAGTATGGAGTTTCCTCAAAAAACTAAAAATGGATCTCCCATTTGACCCTGTAATCCCACTCTTAGAAATTTATCCTAAGAAATCACAAACACCATTCAGAAAGGATTTATGCACCCCTATGTTCATAGCAGCACAATTTACAATAGCCACAATTTGGAAACAGCCTAGGTGCCCGTCAGCAGATGAGTGGATCAGAAAACTGTGGTACATCTACACAATGGAATTCTATGCTGCCATTAAAAAGAAGGAATTCTTACCATTTGCAGCAACCTGGTTGGAACTGGAGAACCTTATGCTTAGTGAAATAAGCCAGTCAAT
>PVJN01033950.1:0-11467 GCA_004026805.1 Lasiurus borealis | reverse complement strand
ACAGTAAAGCTTCAAACAGACTGTGAAATTAAAGCAGGAAGATTAAAGTTAGGTGAGGTAGAAAAGAGATCAATCAAAGGACTTGTATGCATGCATATAAGCATAACCAATGAACATAGACACTGGGGGGTTGGGGTATGCCTGGGAGGGAGGGGGGCAATAGGGAGATATGTATAAAAAATTAATAAAAATAAAAAAAATAAATAAAATCACTATTAATATTTTAGTATATACTCCTCTCCAGACATACATTTTGTCACAGCTTTATTGAGATATAATTCAATAACCATAGTATTCACCCACATAAAGACTGTAATTCAGTGATATTTAATATAATCAAAGTTGTGCAACCATCACCACCATCAATTCTGGAGCATCTTCACCACCCCAACCTGAAACCCGGTACCTATTATCACTCACTACCCATTTATCCTCAACCTCCTCACTCTCACCCAATCCTGGGCCACCAGGAGTCTATGTGCCATCCTGAGGGGTTTGCCTCTCCTGCTTACTTTATATAAATGGAATCACACAACACGCAGCCTTTTGTGAGTGGCCTCTTTCATGCAGCATCATGTTTTCAAGGTTCATTCATGTTACGATGTATCAGTACTTCATTCCTTTTTAATTTCTCTTTATTATTGAAAGTATTACAAATGTCTCCCTTTTTTCCCCATTGATCTCTCTACCGTGCACCCACCCTTTCCAGGCCTTCACCATGCCTATGTCCATGGTTATGCATATATGCATATATGCATATATTTCCCAGTTAGTCTCTCCCCACCCACCACCCACCCTGTGCCTTCCCTTTGAAATCCATCAGTCTGTTCCACACGTCTAAGTCTCTGGATCTGTTTTGTTCATCAGTTTATTTTGTTCAATAGAATCCACAAACGAGTGAGATCATGTGACACTTGTCTTTCACTTCGTTCCTTTAAATCACTAAATACTATTCTGTCTTATGGGTACACCACTGAGTTGACCAGTTGTCAGAGACAGATAAAGGTGCTCCATCTTTATTTTCTCATTTAAGTCCTGCTCTGAAGGAAGTATTAACTGACACTCCCACGCCACCATTTTCCACAAAAGAAACCACAACAAAGCCATTTGTATAAGCTCTGAAGGGAGTCTGTGGCAGAGCTGAGGTTGTTAGCAGTCCGCCTGCTGCTGGTGTGTGTCACCAAGACATGTCCGTGCCTGTGAATCCCAAATCTCCCATCCTAAGAGCTTTGTGAGACAGGCCAGAAGACAGCTCATTCAAGACAGTGGTTTTAATTCTGCACTTTCCATCACACAAATGCTGGCGAGAACCCCAGACCAGCAGTCCAAAGGCTAAATAGGTCCATGTTCTGTTCGAGAAGGGTGGAGGGAATTCTACAGCGCAGTGAGTTCTGACTGCCTGAACAAGCTGTGTGCCCTCAGACAAGTTATGTGACTCTCTGTGCTACACCTCCTCGTGTATAACATGGGGGGGAACTGGCTCCTGGCCCCCAGAGATATCCCTCTCTATAGCCACTGGAATGTGTGTTCCATGTTCAGCTCACAGCTGAAGCCCCAGCATGTAGAACAGGGCCTGACACACAACAGATGCTTGAGTGAAATTAAATGGCAGTCAAGTCCTTGAGATCAGGGGTTTTCCTCTTTGCCTTTTTGGTTACTGTTACATCACCTGTGCTTAGAACAGTGCCTGGCACGAAGTGGGCACTCAGTAAATGTTTATTGAATGGACAAGTAAACGAGCCTACAGGACACTCATCTGTCTGCTAGTCAGTGCCTCAGGTTTGGATCCATGGCCTCTCCCACCTTCCACAGGGGATCACCAGGAGGAAATCCCTCTGAGCCTGCGTGCAGCTGCTGCCTCAGCCCTGAAGGGAAGGACCTCACCTTCTCTCCTTTGTGCCTGGAACTCATGTTCCAACCCTAACCCCTTGTTTTTTTGTTTTTTGTTGTTGTTGTTGTTAATGAGAATGTGGAAGATAATTAATGAGGAGAAGCCAACAAAGTAAGAAACTAGTGACACAAAGGCTAATCACACAGGAGTTTTAAAAACTACAGAATGGTATCGCAATGATTCTCTTTGTTTTAAGGCCCCATGGACTCTAGGCATGATAGCTTCCCAAACAACACAAAAAGTGTGTGGCAAGGCATGGGGATCTGGAAACTCAGCATGAGCATGAGTAGTCAGTCCCCTGCCCCAGTCCCAGGCTGAGCATCACGGCACAAATGGATGGGGAGAAAAAAGGAGGAAATAAGGTTCAGAAAGGACAGGATCAGTACAGATGAGGAAGCAACATTCCTCTACTACCTTCCCCAGACCACTCCCATGAGAAGCTGAGAACTGTGAAAAGGAGATTCTTTCATGACCAATTTAGAGAACTGTTAGGTTAAACAGGATTATACCAGCTTCCTGACTTGCAACACTTACTAGAACCTACAAAACATTAAATGTATTCTCAATCTCCAACACAAAATTCACATACATAACTTTTTACTTATCTGGACAAAAAAAAAATCCTTATTTTTCAGAATATCTTCCAAGATTGGTGTTCTGTATAATGCTCTTTGGAAATCCTAGTGTAGTGTAGTAAGGCATAAAATAAGGACCAAAAAAAAAAAAAAATGCAAGGGACAAAACAGAGTCAGTTGGGAGATTAATACTTTTCAATTTAGTATTAATATTAATTAATTTATAATAATTAACTTATTCATCCCAGCATATTAAAAATGAGATGACCTTAGGGCCATTTAATTCATTTGGAATAATTTTCCATCATTCTGGAAGTATAGTTACAATCATGAAATTATGGAACATAATTGGTTCAGAGACAATAATAAAATCATATGTCACACTGCTAAGAATAACGCAGTAAATTTCTAGGCTAGAGTTATTATAGTCTTTTCATTAGTGGCAGCCACAAGCTTAGAGCATCCCCCTCTATCCACTGCAGCAGGAGGGACAGAAAAACATGAGCTATTAAGAATAATTTAGTAGATGTCCAAGGGAAAGTTTGCTTCTGAAGTTTAAAGGTGGTAAAAAGCAAGCTCTTGTGTTCAGAATGTTTTGTTCTTCCAGTTGAGTCACTTCCAGGGTTATGAATGGACAAAAAAACTAATTGAATTATTTCACTTTAGTTGAATACTGCCCTCTGCTGGGATGTGCATACAGTTTCTAATGTCCAACAAGCATATACAGATAAAAGCATTGTCTAGAGCAGTGGTTCTCAACCTTTCTAATGCCGCAACACTTAAGTACAGTTCTTCATGTTGTGGTGACCCCCAACCATAAAATTATTTTCGTTGCTACTTCATAACTGTAATTTTGCTACTGTTATGAATCGTAATGTAAATATGGTCTTAGGCGACCCTACTAGCAGTTCTCAACCTGTGGGTCACAGGTTGAGAAATGCTGCTTGCTGTAGAACCCAAGACCATTGGAAAACATAAATATTCAGATTATGATTCATTAACAGTAGCAAAATTACAGTTATGAAGTAGCAACAAAAATAATTTTACAGTTGGGGGTCACCACAACATGAGGAAGAGTCGCAGCATTAGAAAGGATCTATAAAATACACACATTGTTTGAAGTCAGAGGACTTGAGTATCTGTCCAAATTATTTTTCTTATCGTGTGAGTGACTGCAGTCCAAGTAGGTATGTATTAACAGCCAAGTATGTATTAACTTGTCTGTCCCCTAAGCCCATCGAACACAACCTAAAATTGAGTACATTTTTGTCATGATCCTGTTTCCTGTAAGGCCCATCCACTCAGGAACACACCAGAAATTGTCTTTTTCCCTCACTGTGACACCCATGTGACATACTACACCTTCAGGACAGAACCCACCTGTCCCCTCCTCTTCAAACTCATTACACTGCGATGATGCTGGCCTTCTTCTGCATTACTTTCAGCAGCTCCCTGGCACCTCCCATCCATTCTCTATACTTTCACAGTGACCTTTCTAAAATAATCATCTAACCTCAGTTCCTTCAAACAGCTTCCTTGTCAGGGTAGATCAGGAAGCTTTCCATCACACTCCACAGAGTTCGCACAGTGCTAGAGCCACATTACTCCCGTAGCACTTATCATAATGTGCTGGGACAGCTTGTTTTCCTGCCCCGTCTCAAACTGTTCACCCTGTAAGGACAAGAACTTAGAATTTAAGTACACACTGAAACCTTATTTTTGTTCTCAATGGTGTATTACAGGGGAGCAAAAGACATTAACTAAAAATCAGCCGAAACCAGTTTGGCTCAGTGGATAGAGCATCAGTCTGCAGACTGAAAGGTCCCGGGTTCGATTCTGATCAAGGGCATGTATCCTCCTTGCGGGCACATCCCCAGTAGGGGGCACGCAGGAGGCGGCTGATCAATGTCTCTTCCTCATCGATGTTTCTGACTCTCTAGCCCTCTCCCTTTCTCTCTGTAGAAAATCAATAAAATATATTTTTTTAAAAAAATCAGAAGTTGACTTTAAAAAAATAAAAGGAAAAACAAGGGTGATGACTTAAGAAATAATGGTAATGTAAAAATGCATCTAGCAGTACCCTACACATTTGCAACTGGCTGGCCAGACACTTAGCTCCAACTTTTTATCAGTCAACTAGGAGCAAGAAACCTGATCCGTTACAGTTAGAGCAGTAAAGCCAGCCAAATGCTCAGAAGAAGCCAGCATTCTGGACTTGAGGCCAGAAGAGGTTTCCCCTACAGGTCTTCCAAAGAAAGTGTGAAGTTACCCACCACTGTCTTGGGCAAGGCAGGCAAGCGGCAGCTCCCTCAGCGTGGCCAGCACATGACCCACAGGGGAGAACAGTGAGGGCACTTCCACGGAGGGCACACGTGTGCAGCGGGGTAGGGAAGCTCAGCGGGTGAACTTAACCCAGGAGTGTGTGCAATGTGGGTGGGCCACACAGGCATCCAACAGCATGCCACACACTTTCCTTCTCCAAGATGAAGCTTTACCGAACAATGGGGTCAAAGAGTTAAAGACTACACTGCCTGACAGATACCTGGAATACAACTATTCTGTGCTGCTTACCACAAGAAGAATCAAAGGTACAAACCAGCAGTCAACAATTGGTGGCTTAGGGACAAGGATCTCATCGTATTTCCTCTTCCTTACCCCAGCATCTGGCTCTCAGCCCTCTCAGACTGCAGGCGTTAATAGGATTCCATGTGTTACGACATGGGAAAGAGGAGTGACGATGTGTTGCAAAAATCATACCTCCTGCCAAGACTCCCACCTCAAGTAGATTTGTAGCTTCAGTCTCTGAAGCTCCCTCGGAACTATGTACCACGGAGGAAGACAACCCGGGGCAGGCAGGGCTGCAAAGCCAGCCAAATGCTTAGAAGAAGCTAGTATTCTGGACATGAGACCAGAAGAGCCTACCCTGCAGAACATCCTGCAGCCCCGCCCCTTACTCTCCCTGCCAGGGGTGCTGCCCACAACCTTTGTGACAACAAAGATACCTTCACGACCTCCATCTTCTTCAAGACCTATTACCCAGCACAGAGTAGAGACTCCGCAATATGAAACAAGCGAGTGAGGAAGGATTAAATGGGACGAACAAACCGAACTTGAAAGTGAGCGAGATAATCGGTGTGTCAGGAGAGTGCCCTGAAGATCAGGAGTATGGGAGGACCTGGCCCAGGACCTGGCAAACAGCACTCAGTAGATGCTAATTGTTAAACGAAAGTGGAAAAACAATATATTTCATGGATGCTATCAGAGAACCCAGGGGCCACATTGTAGCCCACAACCCTGCCCTTGCCTCTTTTATCCCCCTGGTCCTGGCTCTTCTTCACTGTGCACTTCAAGTCCAGGGAGCCAGCTGGTCTTGTGCACTTCCTGAGCTCCAAGCGGGGGGAAGGGGAGCAAAGGGAGAAGTGGGAGGAGGGGCGGGGAGAAGGAACATGCATACCTTCTTCGGTTTCTGCAGCACTGGAAGGCATATCTGGTCTTTCCTCTGCCCTGGTTTCTTGCTCTTCAAGAGTCTAAGGAAGCAAGAGAAAAAAAATCACTGGTTACCAATTGAGACTTCAAATCTGCAACTAAGAGATAAAAATCACATTCAAGGACCTCAGAGCAGGGACAGCCCAAAGGCATGGTCTAGCGAGGTGGGGAAAGATAGGCAGCACCCCAGGAAGACAGTGAGAGATGTAAGGGGAACCTGGAAACATGGGCCAAATATGTCCCTGAAACTAATCCTCTCCTTCCCCAGGTCACAAGGTTCCAGGAATATGATACATGAACCAAAAAGGGGAATAGAGAACAGAAAATCTTATAACCAGAAAGAATGGCCGCTGTTTTCTGCATCTGTCCACCTAGACCAGTGGTTCTCAACCTTCCTAATGCCGCGACCCTTTAAGACAGCTCCTCATGTGGTGGTGACCCCCAACCATGAAATTATTTTCATTGCTACTTCATAGCTGTAATTTTGCTACTGTTATGAACTGTAATGTAAATATCTGACATGCAGGATGTATTTTCGTTGTTAAAATTGAACATAATTAAAGCATAGTGATTAATCACAAAAACAATGTGTAATTATATATTGTGAAATATTTATTTCTAATTACAAATAAATGAAATTTTGTCTTGAATCGTGGTGTAGCATGGGTAACAGTCTTAATATGACAACAGTAAACTACATTGCTACACTTTGCTACACTGAGGAGCTGTGTGCTGGTTCCTAAGACCATGGGAAATAGGTGTTTTCCAATAGTCTTAGGCGAACCCTGTGAAAGGGTCATTCGACCCCCAAAGGGGTTGCGACCCACAGGTTGAGAACCGCTGACCTAGACCAAACCCTAAGACACGGGGGTCTCCCGGGCCCATATCATGGGAGAGGACTACAACCCTCATGACAACAAGGCTGAGCATGGGCCTTGGGCTGCAAACTGTCACACCCAGGTGCAGGTTGTCCCTGGCTGAGACTAAGTTTGTGAACCTCAAAGAGAAGCTGCCCTCTTTGGAACCCTCTGTATTTTCTATTAAGATGGATTTCCCACAGCCAGTAAAAATGCGAAGAAAAACAGAATTATGTATTAATGAGACAAATGGTAAAACAACCCAAGACTGCATCAACACATGTTCCAAATCGAGCGCATGGGCAAACTTGGACAACCCTACCATAGACACAAAGCCTGCAACCCCTTGGCATGACATTCAGTGTATCATTTCTCAGCATTCTGATGGACAAAATGCCACTAAGGGAGAGAACTAAACCTGGATTAAAGGACATAACTAAGCTTTGCCTTGTGCTTAATTATCTAATATTTCCCTTCACAGTTTGGATATGTAGCACCAACCTGTCACTGTCTAATGTTTAATATCTATTACAAATTTCCAGTCCACCAGTGTCAGCTGTCATAGGATGTGAGGACACGAACACTTTACAACTCTGAACAAGTGTGGCTCTGAGTGGGGTCAGCCAAAAGGCTCTTGGGCGTGGCACAGCAAACTTAGGTTTCCGCAGCAACGTTTTGCCATTGTTCTAGAAGCTGCAGATAACTGTGCAATACCCAAACCCTGAGACTGAAGTTGCCTCCTTAGCAACACTGTGGTTCACCAAGGATGAATGAGCCCCTCAGATCAAGTCAGATATAAAAATAGACTTTTAGCCTGGCTGGTGTAGTTGAGCTAATGGTTGAACATCAACGCATGAACCCAGAGGTTCCCAGTTAGATTCCCAGTCAGGGCGCATGCCTGGGTTTCAGGCTAGATCCCTGATGGGAGGCATGCAGGAGATAGCTGATCAATGTGTCTCTCTCATAGATGTCTCTATCTCTCTATTCCTCTCTAAAATCAATACAAACTATTAAAAATAGACTTTTAGAAATCTAAGACTTAAGAAAGCATGAATACCTATAATAATGCATAATCTCATATTTGTTACCCAAAAGTGTAAAGTTTGGCGTGGATAACCTATATAACAATTACCACCTGCTCACATTTAAAATAACATCTAACCAAGTAAGAAGTATGTGCTACAAAAAATTTAGATTCAATAATCCCATAAAAATTAGTGGGCAGGGTAGAATTAATGCCTTTGGATGTTCTAAAGAATCTCAGCCTTGATCCCTCCTGGTGTCCCCACTCACTACCCAGCCACACCACTCGGGGTAGGAAGAAAAAGAGGAGTGCTAAGGCCTGGAACAAAAGGCCATTCCATTATAACTCATTCTTTTATCAGCATTATGTCACAAACTTTCTCAGTGTTTTTCGTGAAGTGAAAATCTCCCAGTAACTGGAAAGCAATTTCCATCTGGTCTTTGTTCTTGCCAGGTCCACTGTGAAAGACTATTGAAGCATCTATGTTTACTCCTCCTAAATCTTCCCCAAGGTGATCAGTGTTATCTCAAATGTGTGATGAGAAACCACAAATCCAAACTAAGAAGTTGGAGGATTTTATAATGGAGAGAAAGTTCAGTGATGTTTGCTGTGCACGGAGCTTGTTCCCTCCTTCTCAGGAGTGTGTCACCAGGTGCTGTGTTACCATTTGAGGACACACCTGTTGCTGAGCTCCGCCCTGCAGGGCCTGCATGGAGCACAGTGCATCTCGAGCAGTGCCGTTCTGCAGGCCAAGCCTGTGCCCAGCAGGGACAGTCACACGGGGCTGGGGGAGGGAGGGAGCGGGGGGTAGGGTAGAAGCCCAGGATGGCTGAAGGCTTAGTATCTTTGAATAACAAGTCCCCTTCAGCAAAATAGAGAACACCATATGCCAGAAAATTACACACCAAATTTCAACAAAAGGAAGTAGTTCATACTCTGAAGAGCATGTTTCATTCTGGTTATTTAAATAAAACCCTATATGGAAAAAGCCAACAATAATCTGTATTTTAGAGATGATGTTTTGAGCTAAATCTTTTATTTTATGAAGCAAACATTTGGCAAGAACTGTGAAAAGTAGATCAGTCTCCCGAACTGTATGCTCTGTAAAGTCTATACGCCATAAAGCCCGAGCCTTATTAATGGACAGGCTTCAGAGCACAGGCTCACGGATCTGTGGGTGAACCCTGACGCCCCTGAGCACTCTCAACTAGACTTACTTCATAAGAACATTTTGCTTAATAATAAGTAAGAGATGTAAATAGTCTTCATATTCTTCCAGATTCCACCCAAAAAAAATAAAAACAGTGAAGATGAAACATCTTAAACCCTGAGGAGGGCATGCTATGATGGCCCTCAATGCTGGTGTGTGGGCCTTGGAGTAGGGGGGAAACGTCTCTGAGAAAGGGCTGGTTTCAAGTGACGAGAGCCCTCTCAGGAAGAATCTGTGCCCTGGGACAAATACTTAACTACACCTAAGCCATAAAACACCCACAAGTAGATACTACACAAGTCAAATTACCCTAAATGCAGCTGCTTTAGGTAAGAATTATAGCATAACCAATACATTAATAGAAAACATCCAATGTTAGAATTTTTAAAGTCCACCATTGACTAAGTGGGCTCATAAAAAGCAAAAGAGACAAGAATACTATATAAATTCTATTTCCTACTACCTAAATATTACATAATAATCTTCATTCTGCTGGGTAACAGTTTCCAATTCCCTGCCCCCACAAGCTTCTATTAGAAAAACGCTGTTCCGCAAACAAAGTGCTGCCTGCACTCTCCGGGCAGGCGCGGGTTACACTAGAATAACGGGGCACAAACCTTGATGAGAAAGGCTCTATCCCAAAAGTATTTCCTGAAGAGTTTAATGTCTGCCTCCAACAAATGCTCGGCCGTGTGGTGAAGCGTCAAGGTCAGCGTCCCCGATGCGTGAATGTACTGCAGGAAGGCATCCTCGCTGAGCTGCACTCGGGAGAAGCCTGGGGAACGTCTGCCCTGCAAGCTGAACGTCACAAATCAAAACCCATGCACAGCATTGGAAGCACCCACCTTCAAATCCCATGGCTCCTGATACCACAAATCCCACTGGCAAAGAGATCCTCGAAAGCTACCTGCTGACAGTAAGTACACAAAGTCGTGTAAACAGGTTCTACTAAAGCCATCTTTCTTTTTCCACCTAGAGGAGATAGTAACTCAAAAGCCACTTACATAGATTGTATACATAAAGATTTATGGAAATCATGAAACAGTTCTGACTTTACCTCAATATTTCATTCCCCTTTCGATCTGAAAAGATGCCTCTCCCTTTAATGGGGCCACAAGTAGAACAAATTAGCAGGCAGCCACCAGTTTATTAGATGATTACAGTGGAAAACAGATATGATCTCCAGGGAACATGGTAAGGTTCAGATGTTACAAACAGTGAGATATTCAAAACACACTGGCCTGCTGTTGTAAATCATTTTCTCATGCAAATGAAAGCATGCATAAATTGGATCATATTTCACTCTTGAATACATTCCCATAAACAAAGGGACAATATTCCCAAACTAAATTCCTGCTTAGTTTCTGTTCTGTTTCGGCTAAGAGCAGTTCCACATTTATTGACTACATGTAGGCTTCATGGGTAGTATCATAGTATTCAGGATGGCTTATCAGCTCATGCGATAAAAAGAACAAAGAAAGCTCAAGAGGGAAATGTGAGTGGCTCCTAGGGACCAGCCCTCGGCATGTTACACCCCAGCAGCTCACTCCCAGGTTCCTTGTGTCACAGAACGAGTGCCTCTGCCTCTTTCCTCTTAGTGACATCATTCTGCTCATGAACATGTGCCTTTCAGAAATGCAGTGTGCTTCCAATCCAATAGATGTTATCTCCATCATAGGGAGTGACAAAAAGAGATCCATAAGGAGCACTTACACTCTATGGTTTGGGGCATCTTCCTAACCTCTTGGCACTAATAACTGGCAAGGACTCCAGAATCATCCAGGAAACAACTTCCTGTTCCAATGACAAGCCGCTGAGACAAATGGACCATGGGCTCTGAGCCCGAGCAATCAGATCACTGCTATTAATTTAGAAAATGGAAGACCTAAATTTAGCTGACAGTTCGTTTACTCCTAATTCCACCCAAGGATGGATTTATTAGAGGTGTAAACTTTTAAAACACGTAATATCTTCTGGTCTTGGACCCAGAAGAAAGATAAAAGCTACAAGATGAAGAAGTCAGCCTCCAGGATCTCAATGGAACAGTGACTAGGTCAAAGGAAGCAGTCCTGCTGGGTCATGGTAGAACAAAGAAAAGGGCAATTCTCTGGGGATGGGTTCTTTCCTTGGTTGGTGATCATTTGACCAATGAGGGGGGCGGGGGAACACACATAAAAAGAAAATTCTTGACTTCTACTCCAAGATCTATGTATGGTCTAGCCGGTGTGGCTCAATAGTTGAGCATGGACCTATGAACCAGGAAGTCACGGTTCAATTCCAAGTCAGGGTATGTGCTCAGGTTGCAGGCTTGATCCCCAGTGAGGGGGTGCAGGAGGCAGCCAATCAATGATTGTCTCTCATCATTGACACCTCTCTCTCTCTCTCTCTCTCTCTCTCTCTCTCTCTCTCTCTCTCTCTCTCTCT
>PVJN01033949.1:0-23083 GCA_004026805.1 Lasiurus borealis | reverse complement strand
ACACAAACCCCTATGTGCCTTTTCTTCAAGCCTCAACCTTCTCCCCCACAAAAAAAATCCCCCCTGCCCAGCCAGCTTTGCCTTATTCTTACTTCCCTCATCCCCCTTCCTTTCACTCTTTCCCAGATAGCCTTAACTTTATTGTGCAAATTTAAAAGTTCATTCAGCCGAAACGGTTTGGCTCAGTGGATTGAGTGTCAGCCTGCAGACTGAAAGGTCCCAGGTTCGATTCCGGTCAAGGACATGTGCCTTGATTGCAGGCACATCCCCAGTAGGGGTTGTGCAGGAGGCAACTGATCGATGTTTCTCCCTCATCGATGTTTCTAACTCTCTATCCCTCTCCCTTCCTCTCTGTAAAAATCAATAAAATATATTTAGGGAAAAAAAAAAGTTCATTCAACGTGTCTTTCCTATACCCCAACCTACCCATCTCTTCTCTCAAACCCTGTCTTTACCCCTCTACCCCCCATTTCATCCCAGAAGCCAGAACAGGCCTGACTAGTCCTAGTCCTCCTCCCACCCCCTACCACCGGGGTACAACTTGGCAAGGGAAGGAGCTGTGTACACAAAACCTGTCTTCTTCACCTGCCAGGGGAGCAGAGAGGCTGAGAACAGTCGGTAGATGGTAATGACTTCCATCCCATTACCCTCTGTGCCCGGAGAAGGAGAACTGGACAGGCACGAAGGAATGAAAGAGACTCGCGGGGCAGTAGCTGGCTGCAGCTGGGTTAAAGGGGCCCAGCTGGGCAGATGTCGGGAGCACTGGCCATCAGGCAGCACTGAGCTATGCCTGGCGCAGTTAACTCCAGTTTATGCAGAAATGCAGGATCAGTTAACCAGGTTTCCATAGAAACAGCATGAGTTAACTCAGGTTTCCACACACAACTCCTCACTTTATGATAAAATTTAAACTGGTCCTGCTCCCATTGAGTAGACAGAAACCTTCTGATGGCTCCTTGACTGTGCAGACCTACAATTTTTATGTATTTTTGCAAAATGCCTCTCTATGTTTCATGGTATATGCATGGAAGACCCCTGAAGTCTGCCACCACATTCAATTGAAATTTCTAGACTGTATAGGGGCTGTGTACTAAGATCAGTTATTTAGCTTATTACATAAGTACTAGAACTTTTCACATGCCTTTCAAGAAGCTGCCTAGTTCAGAAAATCTTATTCTCTCCTTATTTTGGACACAAAGAATCTATTTCTTCCTACTCCTGTTTTTTTAAAAAAACAAGTAGAATGGATACGTAAATCTCAGCGTGGCGGGAGGCAGAATCATTAGTCCACCCAGGATGCTCATTAAAGCATAATTCAGGAGAGAGCAAGACCATACATACTATAAAAAGGATACTTCAGGTTTGACACTGTTTTTGAAACATTCTATTCAGATTCCATCGCCCTAAGAATTCTTCAGAGTATGATTCAGCTTCTCACCTCCATGTGAGGCCAAAAGGGAGCAAGTCTGGCAAACACACTGAAGATTGCCTCTGATCCTCACTCCCACCCTTTAGAGTGAAAATTATTATCCCCGTTTTATAGAAAAGGAAACTGAGGCCCAGAGAGTTTGAGTAACTTGCTCAGGTGCACACGGCTAATAAATGGTAGCGCTGAGCATCTGGCTCCAAAGTCCAGGGAACTATGAGGCCTCCAGTTGTTCTGTAGCTTGTTCATTTAAAAAACAGAAAAATTAAACACTACTTGGGAGACTTATTTATAAATAAAAACCAAAACCCAGTACGGAATGACCAGAATGTTTTAAATTATTACAAATATTATAAGAAATTCTAGTTTAGGATAGTGTCTGGCCAGCGATTTATAAGTCTCTCTCTCCCCACCTCCCCGCCTTCAATTTTTCACCACAAACCAATGTCAGCTCACACACAAAATCAGATCATAACTCATAAGCGCTTCAGGAATGAAGACTGACAACCAGACCAGAGCCAGTATGGTGAAGAAACATTTGCTCATCACAACACTTAGGAGATTGAAAGGAGAGGCACTAATGGTGACTGACGCAGGCGCTGGTCTTAGTCAGGCATCAGCTGGAGAGTGAGGCCTTCTTGCTCCCCCCGCCTGGCTCCTGGCTCGGGCTCTGTACCTTCCGGAAATCCAGCAACCTTCCCGCTCTGATGTGGAAAGCCTAGACTTGCCAATGGTATCTGAGGTGGGGGCAGTCTTGCAGGACTGAGCCCTTAACTTACAGGATCTGACTCAAACTCCTAGATAGTGTCCAAATGACCCAGGATGCCCAGCTGGTAGCTGGTGTTAGAAAACTGGTCAATGTGGAAAATAACTCACACATTTGTTTCAGAAACACTGTGCGTAGAATAGATGAGACATGTGTTTTCCTTTTACTCGCCAACCCTCACCACCAACCTTGATGTGGAAGAAGATGGTAAAACAAAGGGATAAATTGCCCTGCAGAGAAGTAACAAAAAATCCGAAGTGGGGAAGGTGGGAGGTGCAAGGACAGGCAGGGGCACTGGGGCGAGGGAGAGCACAGCAAAGAACAGAGGCCAAAGACACAGCCAGTGAGCAATGCCCAGCAATGGAGAACGGCCAATTCATTTTGAGAATCACTGACGTCTGACATTGAATTTAAAAGTGGTTTCTGGCACCATACCACAAATACCTTCTGTTTGCTAATCCTCTGATTAAAAGTCTGACATGCAGAAGAGCCTTGTGTTAGTGGTGCTTTGGGAGAGTAAAGGAGAAAGGACAGTGTTTAGTGAGGGCAAATGTATTAACTAGGAGGGCAGCTCCTCAGGGAGGCAAGCTCTCAAATCTGTCGGATGCCGCTCTTCACCAGTAGGTACCTGCTTCCTCTCCTCGTGTAGGAATGGAGGAGGAGGGTAATTTCCCACCCTCTTCCAGTTCAGCATTGTCATGTGATCAATGAATACGAGCAGGAGTTCATCCAGGAAAAAGCATTTTAGATCCATCCCACGCTACTGCCACTAACAATTTGCAGGTGATGGCAACTCCATCAGCCTAAGTCTCTGAGTAAGGAAGACATAGGACAGAGTCCCCCCTTTCCACCCCCCAAAACCAATGGACGTATAGCAGGAGCAAAATGTATAAAACATATATATTAAAAAAAAACACTTCTAATTAAGTGTGTAAAATTTCAAATTTTTATTTACAAATAAACTTGTAAAATTCTAAAAGATTTGTCAGTCTTACTTTTAAATTAATTGGGTTAAAAAACAAACAAACAAACAGAAAAACAGGAATAGAGGCCTCCCCAAAGCCATGGCTGTCATCCCCAAATGTGGCGAAGACAACACAGCTGTTAAGAAGAGGACAATGTCTTTCAAACCAAAGTTTTAATTTGCCAGGCAAATTGAGACATTGTCTTTAAACACTCCCTTTTCAGAATTATTGGTATACTTTGGGGAGTGAATTCCAGAATATTCATTTTTCATTACAGTTTATTGGCTATTCTAAGACAAGGAGTTGGTATAAATATTTCAAATGAAGCAAGAAATAATTCTGAGTTTATTTTTCTGATAGGAAACTTAGCTAAATACCTCAGAAACATAATACAAGCACCTCACTTGCATTGGATATATTTTTAAATATTTTATTGATTTTTTACAGAGAGGAAGGGAGAGGAATAGAGAGTTAGAAACATTGATGAGAGAGAGACATCGATCAGCCGCCTCCTGCACGCCCCCTACTGGGGATGTGCCCGCAACCAGGATACATGCCCTTGACCGGAATCGAACCCAGGACCTTTCAGTCTGTAGGCCGATGCTCTATCCAATGAGCCAAACCAGTTTTGGCTGGATATTTTTTATAAATCAAAATGAACTTAATTTGGCAATTTAGGGTCACAATATTACCTACTTACAAATCATTCAACATTGAAAATGAAGACATTTGGACTGAACATTCCAAACAAAATGCATTTGATGATTTTAAGACTCTGAGTAAATATCTGAGAGAAGGAAAGGCTAAAGAAAATTTTAATAGCATTGTTAAACATTTTTGTGAAACTAAAAGCACACTGAGAATAATTTTCTACCCAACACTGATCTAAATTGCTGAGTTGCTCACTCAGTCAACTTCATCAAAATTGAACACTTGGAGAAAAGAAATGAATGCTGTTGTTAGATGTTGCCAGTGGTTCACCTGAAGGGAAAAAAAATTCAGCAAACAGCATGTAGAAAGTGGAATGGTGAGCAAAACCAGGCAGCATCCCAGCGAGCATGGAAGTTACGATTTGGTGCAGGGAACAGGCCTTGACCAGTAATCACAAAAACTATTGTACTTGTACCTGCGGTCACTGCCTTGAAGGAAAGACACAACTGTACTAGGAACACCTACACTGGCAGGCCTCAAAGATACTATGGGTTCTGTTCCAGACCCCTACAATCAAGTGATTATCATCATAAAGTGAGTCATAATCTTTTTGCTGATGGAAAGTCATGCCTTCAGTTTGTAAAAAAAAAAAAAAAAAAAAAAAAAAAAAAAAAAAAAAAGCAACATCTGTGAAATGCAATAAAGCAAACAAAGCACAATAAAGAGTGTATGCCTGTAGCTGGAGAATTTGGCCTCTTGGTAAAGCAGGTCAGAGATAGCTCTCTTAAGGAGGTGATACCTGAAGAGCTGACACTGTAGGGAAGAATAAGTGTCCACAGTGAAGCAGGGAGGAGGAGGAAGTCTCCCAGGCCAGGCACCAGCATGTACACAGGCCAGTGGCACACCAGAGCATGGCAAGCAGGAGGAATCAAAGAGAGGCCAGTGGGGGTGACACATGGGAGCCAAACAGTGCTGGGTGGCATCCATTTACTCATTCATTCATTCATTAACCATTGATGAGATGAGAGTCTTCTGTGTCCCAGTACCAGGGGAGATAGAGCAGTGAACAAGACAGGTAGGGATCCTGTTTTCATGGGATGTACATTCTAGATGGATAATACATCATATACTTTTAAAAACTCAGAGTGGTATGAGTGATGAAGAGACAACAACCACTACACTTAAACTTAAAAATGGGTAAGATGGTATGTATGTGTATTTTACCACAATAAAAATATTGGAAAAAAATAAACTAAACAAATGAATTTAAAAAATGTGGTTGATGTATTCACCATTTGGCAACCTACATGGCAATAATTATTTCAAGCAAGAAACCTCTTTAGACACTAAAACTATTGGGCAAAACTAGGCTGAGAAACAGGTGTTTTACAGTTTCAGAGTGTATTCCCACAAGATACTTAGTAATTGCAATAGCTAAGCAGGAACTTCACAGACACCACCTTAACCAAGTCAAATCCATGTGGGCCTCCTCAGAGGATGCCAGAGGAGAACAAGCAACACCTCTCTGGCATGCCTGCCAAGAATGCATCATCTGAGCCTAATCATGAGATCACATCGGACAAACCCAATTGAAGAACATGCAACCAAACAACTGCCTGGAACCTTAGGAAATGTCAAGGTTACGAAAATTAAAGAAAGAGTTGGGGATAGTTTGTTCCAGACTGAAGGAATCCAAATAGACATAATCCTGGATAAAATAAAATGAACCAGAAAAATTTTATTTATTTTGCTATAGAGAATATTAGTGGAACAACTGGCAAAATTTGAAGGAAGTAGATTAGATAATTGGGTTGTATCAATGTAAATTGCCTAGTTATGATCATTGTATTAGGTCATGTATGAGAATGTCTTTGCTTTTGGGAAACACATATTAAAGTATTTAGGAGTAAATGAGCAACATCATGTCTGCACTTTACCCTCAAACAATTCATAAAAAATTATATATGTGTGTGTTAGATGTATATTACACATGTATATTATGAATATACTAGTGGCTTGGTGCATAAATTTGTGGGAGGGAGTATCCTCAGCCTGCACCCTCTCCAATCGGGGACCCCTCGGGGGATGTCAGACTGGGATCTCTGGCTTCTAACCCCTTACCTGCCTGCCTGCCTGCCTGATTGCCCCTAACTGCATCTGCCTGCCTGATCGCCCCTAACTGCCCTCCCCTGCCAACCTGATCTCACCCCCAACAACCCTCCCCTGCTGGCCTGGTTGTCCCCAACTGTCCTCCCCTGCTGGCCTGATTAACCCTAACTGCCTCTGTCTTGGCTCCCACCACCGTAGCTCTGTTCAAAAGGAAGTCAGAGATCGGAAAGATGGCCAGTGGACCCAGTCTAATTAGCATATTACCCTTTTATTAGTATAGATTATATAGGATAGGATTGCTTAAATGGGGGAGAGTCTTTTTCAGCAGGAGGATATGCTCTTGGCAAACAAAAATACATAATCCTTATATCTGGACTGATAGCCAGCCATATGCACAATACTGCCAAACTGATCATTAAAAAATTGAACCGCTTTCTTACACCTTACACCAAACAGCTTAAAACCCCTCCTAAGCCTGCCCCCCTTAGGTTCTACCTGTGAAGTTCACCCAGATTAGGTCCTGATTGGTTGGTTTCTATGCCAGTCAATGTCAAAAGTTCTGCCTCCTAGGTAGCCATTGGCTCTTCTCAATTCACCAAGATTTGGTTCTGATTGGTCAGTTTCTATGCCAATCAACGTCTCTGGGCCCATCTCCAGGCCTAATGAGAGAGGCAGGACTGATCAGCAGCTGCCCAGGATACTGGTGAGTGGGCTGAACTGCTGACCTCCTGAAGAGAGACAGAGGTATGGCTGCTGGTGAGGCCTGGAGAAAGAGAAAGGCAAGGGCTGATAAGCAGCTGCCATGGAGGCTGCAGATCAGACACTACTTCTCTCTCTTTCCGAGAGGTCAGTAATTCAGCCCACTCACCAGCCCCCACACACCTGACCCTGCTATGTGAGCCTGCTACACGGGTCATCCCTTTGGTTGTTTTGGACATTATGGACCCTAGCTCTTTATATATATATATATATATATATATATATATATAGAGAGAGAGAGAGAGAGAGAGAGAGAGAGAGAGAGAGAGAGAGAGAGAGAAGAGAGAATGCCCCCTGAAGAAGCGATACTTAGGTTGAGCTATTAGTGACAAGAAAGAGCAGTTGGGTCAGAGAAACAGCTAATGCAAAGACCCTGAAGCTGAAAAGCACTTGGTGGGTGTGAGGAGCAGAAGAATCCAGTCTGGCTGAAGCTGAGTGGGCAGAGAGGATTTTTGCCTTTTTTCTAAGAATAATAGGAAGCAATAATCAGTTCTTTAAAGGAGGAGAGCAAGGTCCAATTTGCATATTGAAAGCCTGCACTGGCTTCAGCATGAACAACAGAGCAGGGGGTGGGGCACCGGTGGGCATGGGGAGACCAATTAGAGGCCTTGTACATGTCCAGATGGGATGATGGAGCTTGGACACCACAGCACACCAGAGCACGAGAGAGATGGAAAAAGTGCATGGGTGTGGGGATGTTCAGGAGACAAAAAATGAAATGGAACTTGGTAGTGATTTGAATGTGCCTTCTGGTTCTCTTCTTTCAAGTTTTGGATCAGTTAATGGAACTGAACCTAAGATTTCAAGGTGCATTATTCAACCCCATCCTTGCTATAGGTTTGGGTTTTGTTTAGAGCAGTGGTTCTTAACCTTTCTAATGCCACGACCCTTTAATACAGTTGCTCACGTTGTGGTGACCCCCAACCATAAAATTATTTCCATTGCTATTTCATAACTGTAATCTTGCTACTGTTATGAACTGTAATGTAAATATCTGATATGCAGGATGTATTTTCGTTGTTACAAATTGAACATAATTAAAACATAGTGATTAATCACAAAAACAATATGTAATTATATATTGTGAAATATTTATTTCTAATTATAAATAAATGAAATTTTTGTCTTGAATCATGGTGTAGCATGGTTTACAGTCTTCATATGACAACAGTAAACTACATTGCTACACTTTGCTAAACAGAGGAGCGATCTGTTGGTTCCTAAGACCATGGGAAATAGGTGTTTTCTGATGGTCTTAGGCGACCCCTGTGAAAGGGTCATTCGACCCCCAGGTTGAGAACCACTGGTTTAGAGTCTTATGCCTGCATTCCTTTTCCAGACAATTCCTCAAAATACAGAACTAGAGACGGAGCAAGTTTGCACTTTGGGGAGGCCTTATGTGTATGGAAATGATATTTAGACACAAAGGGGCAGAGACACAGGCCACATCTCTGAGGTGAACCACCGGTTTCTAATGTCTCCGCACAAAGCAGGGAAATGCCATGTGCTGGGGGCCAGATCCCCTTCCACAGCCAGACCACAGCCTCAGAACCCCTTCCCCCAGGGAGAGCAGCTGTCTGTGCCGCGTGGAAGATGGCCTGCCCCTCCCTCATGAGAAAGCATAGCAGATGCTCTGCTATAATGTCCCATCACTCCAGGGAACGGCACCATTTTTATGATTAATCAGTTGCATGTTCTCAGGGACATATGTGAGGTGAGTATCCAAGGACAATAAAAGGCTCTGCAGAGAGAAGATAAATTGAGCCCAGCCCTTGTAGCTGAGAGTTAGAGGAACAGATTGATCGTATATGTTACATAAATATCCCTCCATGCAGACTACAGTGGTACCTCAAGATACGAGTTTAATTCGTTCCGTAACCTTGAGGCGTGGGAAACCATGAGACGCTCGAGTCGTGGTAAACTGGTGGGTCGTTTGCAGCCGGCCGATCCGCGCGATTACTCCTATCTCAAATGTTCCTCGTATTTCAAAGCAAAAATCACTCACTCAACGGCTCGTATCTCAAAAATCTCATATGTTAGGGCACTCATATCTCGAGGTACCACTGTACTGCCAAAACAAGGGCCATTTTCAACTAAATTCACCAGGAAACAATTTTTTAAAAACCTACAAGTTTGTAAATGGTGGGGGGGGGAAGTTGTCAATAATAAATATCTCTTTGACAGACGTCAAATAATAAGGAGCTAGTAAGCCTGCAACAGTGATCATCACTTATAAAGTAGCCCCCAATAAATTAACCAAAAATAAAAGCTTTTGTGCTTCAAAGCATTCTCCCAAGAAGGAATCAAATCAAGTGGGAGTGTTTCAAGTTGCTTTGCAAAGCCCTGCTCAGATGTCAGCCCCTGTGTGAGGTTTTCTGATCTCTCAAGCTGAATTAATAGGCCCATCCTCTGAGCACTCACGCACTGCTCAGTGGGCAGTGGAATTATTCATCAGGATAGGTCTCTCTGATGATTCTCATCCATCTCAGCACCTCGCATAATGCTCAGCTACCTTCTCACTCCGAGCCTCAAAGAAGATGCAAATATGGAAAGCATTCATAGTTATTGAGTTGGCAGCTGCTAACATGGAAGTATTAATTCATGGGGCCAGGCACTCACTTTAGGCTCTCATTCCTTTAATTCCCACCATATCTTTAACGAGGTAGGTACCTCAGAATGAGGAAACTGAACAAGAAAGGAAAAGAGATGTGTCCATGGTCACATTGCTGGTCAGTGGGAACGATCAGTGTTCTAATTCAAGCAGTCTGACTGCCATCTCCCAGAAGAGTTGGGAACTCACTGGCCTGGGAGTCAAAATACCTGGGTCACCTACATACTTGTAGTGTATTAGCTGTGGCCCTGGGATACTCACTGAGCCCCACTGGCCTCTGGAATTTCCCAGTAATCTTAGAGTGCCAGGTCTCATCCAAAATCACCGGCAAGTCAGCAACTGTCCCCCGGCTGGACTTCACGCCATTGAGCACACCCTGGGGTTGTGGGATTGGCATTTTAGCCAAATGTTTTTGGATGGCTTTACTTAGACATCATTGCTTTCCAGATGTCTTTACTCATCTCAGAGCGTTTGAAGACTAGGGGCACTGGGCGAAGTGCTTAAAGATAACAAAGACTTAGCAAAGGGTCCCTGCACTCCAGGAACTAAGAGTCCAACAATGAATTCAAACAAGGGAGCAGTCTAGAGATTAAAATCCACAGCTCTATGCCACGTGCTCTCCCTTCAGGCCACATGTTTTCCCATCATGACACCTTTTTCCCATCATGCCACAGCACAATCACCTGGGCAAGAGAAACTCGTCTTTTGCTGCATCATCATTTTCCGTATGCTTTCTAAATACTTTTTTTTATTTTGTTTATTGTTGTTGTTGTTTTTGTCTATGCACATCTCCTTATTTTAACATTTCAAAGAATCACATGTTCATTCTGACATTTTACCAGGTGTGGCCATCCAGTAAGTAATATGCCCACTCAGGTACCTGGGAGGTTATTGCACAGCACGATTCTCATGGCTACCTGTGCTTCAGTGTCACGTTTATTGAAGTGGAACTTTCTATACTTTTCCATAGCGCTGCAGATTGGAGCAAGATTCTGTCAGGAGTGTGTTTCTGACCAATGACACAGCAGCCCTGGCTCAGAGGCTCAACCTCTCAAGAGTCTTAAGACTGCTTACTGATTGATTCTTTGGATTTTGGGCTACTTGATGGTTTTGAGGAATTTGCTGTGATCCAGGGGTGTTCCAGGACTTCTTTCAGGGTCAGCCTTCGGTTGGGGTTATGCATCAGCAGTCTTGAAGTCAGGTCCCTCGCCGTCTCTGGTACAAAGTCGGGGAATGTGAATTCAACCCGAGATATTCTTTTGTAGGTCTCTTGGTATGTGCTTGCCTCAAAAAGGAGGCTTCCCAACTAAAAATTCATAGCAAAGAACTCCCAGGCTCCAGAGACCCACCTTGTCACCATGCATTCAGCCTTCAATCATCTCTGAGGGCAGGTAGTCCAGAGTGCCACAGAGGGTGGTTCTCCTGGAGGATGGGGTGTGTACGGACCTCCCAAAATCTGCAATCTTAAGCTCTCCAGCTGACCCAAGGAGCAGATTCTCTGGCTTGATGTCTCTATGAATAACTCTCTTTGAGTGGCAGTATGACAGGGCAGTTGTCAAATCTGTGATATAAGTAGCAGTTCTCTGCTCATCAAATCTGGACAGTTTCTGAAGTTCTCTATAGACAGTTCCAAGAGGTGCATTTTCCAAAATTAGGTCCACTCTGGTGGCATCCTGGAAATAACTGTACAGCCTGAGAACATTTGGATGCCTAAGGTGGGACTATGTTTCTATCTCTTCTTATCTGATGCTCCATGCCTGCTTGCTCCAGCTGGGCTTTGAATAGGACTTTGAGAGCCAGGATGAACTTGCTCTATTTTCCCTCACCAGATATATATTTCCAAACTTTCCTTAGCCCAGAGAGGGCGACCAATTTCAAATTTTTCCAAAGTCCATTGCTTTTTTTAAAATTTAAATTCTTCATTTTTCTGTTTTGAAGCCACTTCCTTTTCAGAATTTCCAGGGGCTGGTGGCTGGGGCTGCTCACTCTTTTGAGTATAATTCAGTGTTCTGGACAGAGGGCGAGGGCCATTGGTTGCCTGCAATTGCTTCTGCTTCAGATTCAGAACCACTTTATGGCTGGAGACAAGTTTTTGTGCTTGTGAAGGAACTTGCTGGGAGGAATTCGAAGGACACAAGACCTGCTGAGTCTGGCCACTATTTTCAGGTAACGGATACTAAGAAGGAAATTGCGGAGTCACCAGAACACGTTTCAGACAGTCACCAGAAGGAACTGTAGTCTTAACCGGCCCTGAAGTGCCATTTTCTTTAGATTTGTCCATGATGCTGAGCTGCCCTCCACCCCCACTCCCTCCACCGCCTGGCCTGGACACCTGCTGGCTCCGGCCTTCAACCCAAGGCTGCTGAGTCCTCTAGCGTATTGAGCCGTTAGGACTCAGAGTTATCTATACATACAAAAGACTAATATGCAAAGTGTCCCCTCGGGAATTCGACCAGGAGCCTGGGAGTTCAATCTCTTGCTATGACCTTCACTGACAACCAGGAGGC
Organism: Lasiurus borealis; assembly: GCA_004026805.1. Classification (NCBI taxonomy): domain Eukaryota; kingdom Metazoa; phylum Chordata; class Mammalia; order Chiroptera; family Vespertilionidae; genus Lasiurus; species Lasiurus borealis. Next base: position 11,289 of record PVJN01033949.1, on the reverse strand, counting down.
AGAATGAAGGAAGGCCCCGGCCAGCAGCCAGCAGCTGGGGAAGAAAGGGTCCAAATAAACAGTCAGACATCGCCCAAGGGGTTTCAGATTGTGAGAGGACATAGGCTGGGCTGAGGGACACCCCTCCACCACTACATAAATCTTGCGCACAGGGCCTTTAGTTTTGCCGTAAATAGGAATTAAACTCTCTAATCTGAAAGCCGATTGGCTTGGGCTAGAGAGGCACTGCCTTTTCATTGGTTGACAGCAGGCACATGGCCCAATCAGGTCCAAGGAAGGCAGATGGGGCAGTCAGGCACACTTGCTCTGTAAGGCCCACTGGACCCATGCTGTTCTAGCGCCAGCGCTGCTCTCCGGGAGGTCTCTAAACACGTTTTGTATTCCAGGGACACTATCTCTTGATGGTTCGGTGGGTTGGGAACCATTTACAATTTTCATACTGACCTTTCTGAAACATTAGTCAACGATAAACAAATCATTTCCTTTGCATTAAGGGGGATTACAATTTGAAATTCAACTTTGTTTTGTACAGTAGGTCAACTAACAAAATGGTACAAAGGCATGTGTTCCTTTCAGCTGCTGCTTTTGCGGATGAGGCCACTGTGACCTAAGCTTCTTTGGAAAATTATAAATGCATAAAATTTTAATGGTTTAAAAAAATCTTGACATGATTTGCTGACAGAGAAAAAAAACAACAACAGGTGTTTTGATATCCTAGATTGGTTACCTCCACCCGGAACTAAGGAAAGAGCTTAGATTCATAGCTGAGAATGGAGAATGGCACAATCTCTATAGTTGTTTTTCCCACAGGCCTCTGGGCTCTCACTTTGAAGGACATGCCTCAGATGTAATGATCTGATTGCTTTCTATGTGAGTCCTTTCTTCCTCCTCCCCATCTTCAGCAGTGAGATTAAAAGTGTCACATACTCACGCAGAGATCAAAAGGAACTTTAAAAAAAGAAAAGAAAAAGAAACCTTTTCTGGAATCTGTCATACATCTCCCTATCTTTGAGGTTATTGTGTGCTGCATTCATCAGACTCAGCTAGTATTATGCTGCACTAACTAACCTCCCTTCCCCTGGCTGATGTGCTCTCCCTGACCAAGCAAAGTAAAAGAGAGAGAACCAAAAGGAGAGGGAGACCTGGTTGGCTCCTTCTCCCTCAATAGGCTCCTCATTGCAGGTCCTACCTGGGAATGGAGGCATGCACTTTGGCTCTCCTGCTGATTAGACTATGTGACCACTGCAGTGACCCTTGCAGATCCTTGTGACTGACATGGTCTCTCTGAGCCACTCAGGTAGCATCCATGGTCTCTGAGAAAGTGAGAGCCTCTGCCTTTTCATTGCTTGAAAAGTTGGCCAGAAGAAGCAGTGATGCCTAAGTGTATTACTTTAAACAGGGCAACTCTATAGTTAAGGAATTGGTGGTGCAGAGAAGAAAGCTCCAAATTCCATTAAAGCACATTAAAGAAAGTGAAATTAGCTGGGGAGTGCAAGCACACATCAAGCCATTAAATCATTTAAAAGGCACTTAGTGTAGCATGGTGCCATACAAGTATGGGCACTCAAACTGCTTGAGTTGTACTGAGCTAAAGTGTTTGGCAGGACTAAACTTGGAGGCTGATGCTAAAAACCTGCAGTTGTCTAGGAAGCACTCTTGTGAAGGACAATGGGAACACATTTTTAACAAGGGCCATCTCCTGGTCACAAATGCATGGGCAATTGTGTGTGTGTCAGTCACTGCCAACATCTAGGCAAGATTCGCCTTTCCTTCTTCTTTCCTTACAGAACCTCACTTTTGTCCAAAATACGCACCCTACGAGAACAACAGAAAAACAACCCTGTATTTTTCAGCCTTCCCTGTGGTTAGATGCAACCATTTGATACAGTCTTAGTAGAAGCAGAAATCTATTGGGAATTTCTGGGAAAGTCTGATATCTTGATAGAAATGCTATCCCTTCTCTCTCACCATGTCCTCTTCCTTCTCCCTGTTTAGAAGGAATTTGGGATATTGGAAGGGAAGTAGCTGGTCTTTCAAGAGAAGGAACATGACCAGCTAAGTGTAGTAGAGCAGAGAGACAAAAGTAGTCTACCATGCTGATGCCATCATCAGTTGCTGTGCTAACCCCAGACTGCTCATCTCTGAACTTTCTAAGTGAGGAAAATAAACCCCTATGGGACTAAGCTACTGTGATTGGGTGTCTTTTTGTGAAGCTGGAGGCAATCCTTAATCAATATAGAGTGTTCCCTGTCCAATAAACTTTGGAATTGGTAGAGCAAATACAGGTACTTGTTACAAGGATCTTTCCCAACCTTTTGTATCCTAGATGCTTGATGCTTCTAGAGAAGGGTAGATACAGTGTCTCCCAAATTCTATTGACCATGGAAACTTTTATTTCATATTACATTTCTTGAGAATAGTGTTCTGCCAAATGTAGTTTGGGAAGCACTTCTCTCTCTCTCTCTCTCTTCTCTCTCTCTCTCTCTTTCTCTCTCTCTCTCTCTCGGGTCCCCAGGAAACAACATGCCTTTCTAGCATGTACAAGTATAAATTCTGAGCAAAAGTTAAGTTAAAACATAAAATCATTACAACTTCGCATACTGCACCAAATTGTGTCTCCCCAAAATTCATGTCCAACTAGAACCTATGACTGTGACCTTATTTAGAAATATGGACTTTGCAGAAAGTTAAATACAAAGTCACAGGTGGGTTGGGATGGGCCCTAAATCCATTGGTGGTGGTCCTTATAAGGAGAAGGAGATTTGGACATAGAGAGGCACAGAGGACACACAGACATGGACGAGAAGGCCATGTGACTATGGAGGCAGAGACTGGAGTGGTGCAGCTGCGAACCAAAAACAACCAAGGACCACTGGCACCACCGGAAGGCAGGACGAGGCCAGACAGGATTCTTCCCTAGAGCCTGCAGAGCAAGCATGGCCCTGCCCACACTTGACTTCAGACGTCTAGCCTCCAGAACTGTGAGAGAATATGTTTCTATTTCTATGCATTTAAGGGAATAAATTTCCATCTGTCATATTTTGTTAAGGCAGCCCTAGAAAGCTAATATGCTTTGTAAAATTGTGACAAAGTTTAAATTATAATTCTTCTCCTGTATCCAGGGATGAAAATTAAGGATGAATATGGAGCCAGGCCATCTAGGGCGCCTGTCTCAGCCCCACCCATCTCTCTCATCATGTTTTAGATTCTTGTAAGGAAATTTTCCTCCTGTCTTTTTTCCATGACATCAAGTGATATCCTGAAAACTCTGACATTAAACAATGAAGATGTTGACATTTAGGAAGAAATGCCCCGAAGAGCAGCTTTTCAGGAACTCGGGGTTAGCCAGTGATTCCCTGGGCTGGTGCCTCTGCTCCATTGGTCTATCTCTGTAACTCCAGGCTGGACTGGAAGATATCTACGCTCTCTTCCACTTCTACATGCTGGGATTCCAGGGGGAATGTCTCCCATGTGTGACATCTGTCGCACGTTTCTCAGAAACATAAAGACTGAAAGGCCCTTGCTAATGCTTAGGGCTCCTTTTGAGCTTTTGGGAGTTCATTTCTAAATAAGAATCTGGCTTCCTAGGGCAGTTCTTTGAACTGAACTAGAGAAAGGAACACAGTGTGGTGTTTGCCCTGACATACTAAAATCCTAGAAGAGAGGAGGCTGTAATGGAAATCAGGAGGACAATAGTGAACGTGCGTCACCCCTTCCCACCCCTCAGAGAAACTCACACTTATAAAACTAGCCAATTGTTCACATTACAAAAGATGTCTTCATTTTATAAACAAGGTTTCTAAAGATATCCTTTAAAATAAACGACAGAGCAAACTAATGGCTTAAACCTCCTTTTCTTAACCTGAACAACCCAAGTTCCTTCAGATGTCTCTGTCCGAACTAGCATCATCTACCTGGCCATGTAGTTTGCTGTATTCTGAACCCCAGCCACTTGTAAGTGTGATGTTCAACACAGAGCACAATGCTAGTACAGTGCTTTCAAAACTGACACACACAAAGGAAGCTTAGGAATGTATCTTGGAGCTTAAATGTCATTATCTCAATATATCCTACAAGTTACAGAAAATGCAGTGACATCATGAGAAAAGTGTCCCTGCTTTTTGCAAGGACATAGTAGACACAATGTCTTTATAGGGCACATGACAATATTGTAATTATCAGACATAAATAATTTTAATGTTTTAGGTGCTTATAACCCTGTCAAGCATCTAAAGGTGGTTTGAGGAAGCCAAAGAGACTATAAATTCTGTGACACACACACCCTGTGGACATTTGCAACTAATTTGTGCTTAGCAAGGACACGGAAACTTTAAAATAAGATACTGTCTCCATAATTCTCTGTATTTCAATACACTATTGACTATGTTAAAATAAAGAAAAAAATAACCAAAATAATGAATTAGATTTTTTAAAGACATAAACTATGCAGGGTTATAGTTTTAAGTTTGTTTACTCAATCCACAAAGATTTGTTTATTGACTATTATGTGTCTACCTTTGTAATCCAAAAATTAAATTAATAATATCATGTGCTTGCAGGGTTGTCATAATATTCGGGCTTTAAATACATAAATATACAAATGTATATTGTTGTCTTAATCAGCTTGGGCGGCTATAAGAAAATACCATTTCTGGCTTATAAGCAACAGAAATTTATTTCCCACAGTTCTGGCAGCTGAAAATCCAAGATCAAGGATCTGACAGAGTCAGTGCCTGGTGAGGGCCCATTCATAGACAGCCATCTTCTCACTGTGTCCTCACATGGGGAAGAGGCAAGGGAGCTCTCTGCAGTCTCCTTTAGTCGCCACTAATTCCAAATACCATCACAGTGGGGATAGGTTTCAACATATAAATTCTTGGGGGATATAAACATTCAATCTATAGCAAACGTTAACACATTCTGACATGAAGGAAGAACTCAGTAAATGTCAGCTACTGCTATCCTTATGGAGCCAAGTAGAAAGATTTGGGATGTATATGGGAGGACTGAGCCAATAGAATTGGCTGATGGATTAGATGGGAAAGGAAAGGAAAGAGAAACCAAAGACAATTTCAAGATTTTTGGCATGAACAACCGGGAGGATGATGTAATACAAAGAAAAGTGGGTTTGAAGAAAGAAGTTAAGAATTCTAATAGGGTCATTTTAAGTTTGATCTGAAATGCCTATAAGACATCCATGTGGAAATGTCGAGGAGATAGTTATGTATACACATCTACAGGCTCACTACGCAACACTGCTCAGAGTAAGATCCTGAGACCAGCAGTATCAGCATCACCTAGGATCTTATAGAAAATGCAGAATCATAGACCTCATCCCAGACCAATGAAACCAGAATCTGAATTTTAACAAGGTCCCCATCTGATCTGTATGCATGTTAAAGAGTGAGAAGCATTGAGATAATATTCTGGAGAGATAGAGACTTTATACTCCTCAGAATATAAATGAACTTAAAGCTAAATCCTGAATGAACTCCCATAGGTGGCCCAAGTGGAGTCACGAAGCTCTCCCACACTTAGAGGTCTGGTAGGGAAAAGGTAATCCCACAGAGGAAGAGGAGAATATCCAGTGAAGCAAAGGAAAAACCCGGGGAGTGAAGGGTCCCGGAAGCCAGGCAACAAAAGAAGTGGTCCACCGTGTTAAACGTTGCTGATGGGTTAAGTAAGATAAGAACAGGGAAGAAGCAACCAGATTTGACAACATAGAGATCACCTATGACTTTGACAAGAGCAGTCTCAGTATCATCAAGAGGACAGTGGGGAAGAGGAAGTGAGACAGTGAGGAAAGGCAAGGAGTTTTTGTTGAAAGCTTAAGAGAGAAATGGGTTAGTATTGGAGATGCATAGGTAGGAGATACTGGAGCATGCCTGAATGCCAATGGGAATGTTGAGAAAGAGGGAGAGAGGAGAGGGAGAGGGAGAGGGAGAGGGAGAGGGAGAGGGAGAGGGTAAGGGAGAGGGGAGAGGAAGAGGGAGAGGGTAAGGGAGAGGGGAGAGAGAGAGGGAGAGGGAGAAGGAGGAAGGGGCTGCAAAAAGGAGACCAATTGCTAGAGTGTTATTTTTGAGAAGATGAACAGGAAAGGGGTCTGAAGCCCAAAGGATGACCCCTGATAGAGGCAGGGCCACTCTGCTCATTGCTTCTGTTTCTCAATGAAGTCCAAGGCACATAGCAAGGTGGGGTGGGGTGGGGAGAGAAGATTTAAAGAATGAGGGACTGAATTAGTTAATTTGGAGAATGAGAAAGTCAACACCTTAAGATTGCCAGGTAGTGGAGGGAGCTTTTTTGAGATTTTTGGCCAGGTGTTTGAGAAATCCCATGCTTTCCCATCACATGCTTCATTTCTCCAAAATGTTCTAATGCATGAGCCATGACTTATGAGAAAGTGCATCTTCTCCATCAATCCTCGCTATTCCTGTAAACAGTTATTATGTTAAAGATCACCATCGGCAGAGCAAGGCTAGACAAGGGAGTCATCAAAGAGCCACATCAAGATGATAAGAAAGGACAGAAGCCTTCTGTCTTCTCCATGAGATTTATGGCTGGCGGTGATGCAGGATTTCTAATTACATGAAAACACAAGATATCTCAAGAGAGGAAGTTTTCCTTCTCACAATTCACAAGAACTGCTGGGTCTCTCATGAGACTAGTACTTGAGCAAACAACACCACATACTCTTAATTGCCTTTAAGTGAGTTTTGAACAAGCCCAAAGTCGATAACACCTCCTTGGTTACCTTCCTTGCAGCTTGGAAACCAATGTCATTGAACAAACATACAATTCTTCACAGCATCCCCTAATTCTGCTACATAAAGCCCATTTCTGTGATCCAAAAATCAAAAATCTAAAGCCTGGCTCTCCCCTGTGCTCACTGTTCTCTCACAACTCACACTCTACATACTCAGGGCCTGAGTTCAGTGTAGACAGCCTCTTTGTGCCCTATATACATCTCCATTTCCACTACTTCAAAGACCTCTTTGTCTTGGGAGCACACATCTAATATAGATTTCCCATTAGCCCCCTTCCTCATGAATGTTCTCTACCACTCTCCTGGTCTCTCCCCTCATGCACTGATAACTCCATCATCTTCCCCTCTATCGTTACCCTTCCTCATTCCCGATGACTTCAAATACACACCACATAGACATCCATGCAACACCCAGCCTCACATTTCCTTGGCTTCTAACACCAATCATCTCTCCATTCACTCCAGCCCCAACCACCCACTCCTGTGATCATATATCCTAGATCTTGATGTCACCAATAAGATTACCACCTCCAACATTTGGATTTTACATCCTACTCCTGGACCATCCCCTTCCAGCCCACCTAATCGAATACCACCCCTCTAGAGGCAAATCTCCAATGCCTCTGAGACCTTCTGTTTACTTTTTCACTATCTATCCCTAAACTTCACTCTTCATACCCCTCCTTGTTGAGACTAAATTAACTAGTCCAGCTGGGTAACCAGGCCCTTGCAAAACACCTCTGACTCATCTGTCCATCTCCCCTCCACTGTTTTCACCTCACAGAGCTCCACCTTTGGTTACATGGTACATGACCTTGCTCCATGTGTGCATTTGTGCAGTTGACCCCTGTACATAACTGTGTGGATAGGACTTATTTCAAAACTCCCTGTACACCTTTCAAATGGTTTTTACCATTACCAGGCAACCTACCTTTCCTTTGTGTAAAAAAGATCAGTTCTCACCTTCTCATCACTCCTCAAATCTCCCACACACCCTCCTCACCCCTACTCTCAGGTAATGATGTTGTCTCCAATCCTATCTAATAAAAGAGTAATATGCAAATTAACTGTCATTTTGCTACACCCACAACCCACACCCACCAGCCAATCAGGAGTGAGTATGCAAATTAACCCCAACCAAGATGGCTGTGGCCACAGAATGAGCAGGAGGGAGGCATGGATTTCCCTGGTGATGGAGGAAGCCAAACTTTCCACACACCCTGGTAGACCCAGGCCTGCACTCAAGGCTACAAAGTTTCAATTATAGAAGATAAATAAATCCCAACAAAAATGGCTGCCACCACAGAGCCAGCAGGAGGCTTGGCTCCACCCCAGGCTACAAAGCTTCAATTGTAGAAGATAAATAAATTCTAAATACTAGGGCCTCCACTTGGTGGCCAGAGGGCATAGCCAGCCTGCAAACCACTATAGGCCCCTCGCCCAGACTGCCCCACACCCCAAGGGAACCCCCATCTGATCCAGGGCACCCTTCAGGGCAAATCAGTTGACCCCCACCCATGCACCAAGCCTCTATCCTATCTAATAAAAGAGTAATATGCAGATTGACCATCATTCCCACACACAAGATGGCCACCACAAGATGGACCAGGCCTGCAAGGGAGGGCAGCTGGGGCAATCAAGCCTGCAGGTAAGGGCAGTTAGGGGTGACCAGGCATGCAGGGGAGGGCAGTTAAGGGCAAACAGACTGGCAGGAGAGCAGTTAGGCATCAATCAGACTGGCAGGGAAGTGGTTAGGGGGTGATCAGGCTGTCAGGCAGAAGCAATTAGTGGCAATCAGGAAGGCAGGCAGGCGAGCAGTTGGGAGCCAGCAATCCTAGATTGTGAGAGGGATGTCCCAGATTGGAGAAGGTGCAGGCTGGACTGAGGGACACTTCCCCCCCATGCATGAATTTCATGCACTGTGCCTCTAGTACATTCATAATGCTCTACAACCATTAGCACCATCCATCTCCGTAACTCTTTTCACTTAGTAAAACTGAAACTCTGTACCATTAAACAATGATTCCATGTGCACCTCACTCCAGCCCCTGGCAACCACCATTGTACTTTGTCTCTATGAACTTGACTACTCTAAGTACCTTTTGTAAGAGGAATCATAGAGTATTTGTCTTTCTGTGACTGGATTATTTCACTTAGTGCATGTCCTCAAGGTTCATTCAGGCTGTAGCATATGTCAGAACTTCTTTTCTAATCCTGAATAATATTCCATTATATGCACATACCACATTTTCCTCATCCACACTTGAGTTGCTTCCAGGTTTTAGCCATTGTGAATAGTGCTACTGTTAACATGGCTGTACAAACATCTCTTTGAATCCCTACATCAGTCGAATTTAAATAGATGTTTTCTTAAACATATTTTACTAGAGGTCCAGTGCATGAAAATTCATGCACTGGAGAGGGAGTCCCTCAGCCTGGCCTGCCCCCTCTCACAGTTTGGGAGCCCTCAGGGGTGGGAGGCAACCGAGCAATCAGGGGAAGGCAATGCCCCCATCACACCTCTGCTGCTGCCACTGCCAATAGCGCAAGCCTCAGCTGACCCTGGTTACCTGAGCCTCCAGTGGCCCTGGGTGGCTGGGCAGCTGCCATCAGTGGCTTGCCTGTGCCTTGGGCCAGCCTGTGGGACTAGGGGACTGAGGGAACTGGGGAACTCTGAAAAGGCACGGAGCAACCGAATTCACCTGGGGATTTACCTGGCCATGCTGCGGGCCTGCCTCCCTGGCGGGGCTGAGGGGACTGGGCACCGTCATCTTGTGGCCGTGGGTGCTGCCATATTTGAAGGTGTGATGGTCAATTAGCATATCCCCTCCTTATTGGCTGTGGGTACTGCCATCTTAGTGGCATATTAACATATTCCCTCTTTATTAGATAGGATGTATACTCCCTTTCACACACACATCCCTAAATTAACAGTAGGGCTGCTCTGTGGGCCAAATTTATCTATTTGAGAGAGATATTACTGAATTAAAATTATAAAGACCAGAATTTGGAGTAAGCAAATAAAAAATAATGGAATCAATATTACAGCTGTCTTCCTATGTTCCTCCCTCTGTCCCTAAGGAGCAGCCTCTCATAATACAAACCACAAAATCCTCCAGAGAAGAACTCCAGAAACAGCCTGTGCAGGAGGGAAGGATCAGATACCCCAGCGCCTGACTTCACCCTCTTGACATCTTCTTGGGCAGCTCTTTCTATGTCCCCTCATTCTGCTCACGCTGCCCACTCTCTGCTATACTTTCACTCCCCCTTTGAGACTAAGAAAACATGCTTCCCCTGTTTGCCTGAGCATGGCAGAGCCTCACTGACATTTAAAAGACAAGAAACAACTGAAGAAGAGATATGTGACATTCAAACACATGAAACAATGCTCGGTGTCATTGATCATTGAGGAAATACAAATTAAAACCACATGAGATAATACCCCACACCTATTATAATGGTTAAAGTAAACACACATGCACACACACACACACACACACACACACACAGAGCAATACCCAGTGCAGAGTAATTACAACTCCCATTAATGGCTGGTAGGAATGCAAAATGAATCATAAAGTCATTTTGGAAACTTTTGATAGTTTCTTACAAAGTTAAGCATACATCAGACAGAAAATTACAATCTTGTGTTTACACAAAAGCTTGCATGTCAATATGCACAGTGCCTTTATTTGTAGTTGTCAAAAGTGGAAATAACGAATGTCCTTTAGTGGGTGAATAGCTAAACAAATTGTGGTACAGCCACCCAAAAGAATATTGCTCAGCAATCAAAATAAATGAACTATTAGTATCGTAACAACATGGATGAATCTCAAAAACATTACACAAAGTGAAAGAAATAAGACACAAAAGACTATAATATATGATCCCATTGATATGACATTACAGAAAAGGCTAGACCAAAACAGCTGGGCAGTTTTCAGGGGTTGTGTGTGAACAGAGGAGATTTCCTCAAAGGGGCATGAGAGAACTGTTGTCTATCGTGATTGTGGTGGAGATTACACGATTGTATATATTTGCCAAAATTCATAGAACTATATACATCTAATGAAGGTGAATTGTACTATATATATATTATATCTCTATAAGCTTAATTTACATAACACAAAAATAAATAAATTTTAAAATAACCTTTTAGACCTACACTGAGTCTCTGTGCAGAGGGCACAGGTTCCAGGGGTGGTCACTGAATAGTTCTTCCACGAGGCTATTAAAAAATGACCTCTGTATAATGTTGGAGGAATACAATAGTAAATAGATTAGCAACACGAACAGCATAAGATTAAGTCATTTTTTAAAACCTAGTTTCTGGGAGGAGCCAAGATGGCGGCATAGGTAAACACCTACACTGCTGCCTCGCACAACAATTTCAAAACTACAACTAAAAGACAGAACAGACATCATCCAGAACCACAGGAAAGCTGGCTGAGTGGAAGTTCTACAGCTAGAAGGAAAGAGAGGGGTTCACAGACACCCAGAGGAACTGCAAAAAGCTGAGGTACGGA
>PVJN01033948.1:0-23087 GCA_004026805.1 Lasiurus borealis | reverse complement strand
GCTGTGCGGCCCCGGCCAATCAGCAGGACGCTTAGGCTGAGCGGCCCCGCCCCGCGTGGACTTGACCGTGGCCTCCCTGGACCACCTTCTCGCTTCTCCCTGGTCCGGACCGTCTGGGGACGGGGAGCCGGGCCCACCTCCGCCGTCTCCACAGGGGAAGAGGGTGGGAAACAGGACAGGGACGGGGACACTTTGACTCCCGCGGCGGGCGGGCCAGGGTCCTGGCTGGTGGCCCCGCTGCGGCAGCGAAGGGCGGTGGGCCAGCCCCGCGACAGAAAAGCCCTAATTCGGCTCCTTCCCCTGCTCTGTCCCCCACCAGCCCGTCACCCCGGGACCTCACTCCGCTCCGGCCACGGTTTGGGCTGGAAATAAAGTGGCCGGAGGCAGCTCGCCTGCCATCTGCGCCTTCGGAACAGCCTGGGCTCTTGGGGGGACGGGAGCGGGTTAGGGTGCTGTCAGCGCCAGGCTCCCACCCCTGCTCCGTGGGTGGCGCAGGGCTCACCTCCGACCCGCCTCCGGCCACCACGGGCCTCGGTGAAAGCTACCGCAAGCAGCTCCGAGACTGCGGTCCCCTCTACCTAAGCCGTTGCTCCGGAGTCGGCCGGCCACAGCCCCCGGACACCCAGAGGCTCCTCTCTCTCAGTCTGCAGCCTCCTCTCCTCTCAGTCCCTGCCCGGGCCTCACCCGGACAGCTCTCCGACCTCCAGCACACCCTCAGCTCCCCCACGTCCTGCCTTTTGCTCACGCAGCCCCCTCCCCCTCCCCACATTCCCAGCTTAAGCCTCCCCAGATAGTCTCCACCCTTTATGGGAGACTCCCACCCGCACCCCCAAAAACCTGCTGCTGCTCCCTTCACCAAGGGGACTTTGTTCCCATGAAGACCTGGCTTCCTCTTATTCAAAGTGGATCTGTACCTGTCTCAGTAGGTACCTAAGCACCCTCCACCCCATCCTCCCACACCCGTTTCTCCAAGATGTGAGCTCCCTGAATCAGGCACGTGGTTTGTGGCAGGAGCCACAGGAAGGAATATAAAATTGAGGAGGAGGGGGGATGGGCCGACCGGGAGCTCCTGCTGTGCACCGGGACTTTAGATGCTACCTCACTTCACCTTCTCATGGACTCTAGGAGGTGGGTGTGTCTCCGTTTCACAGACGACATTCAGAGCGAAATGAAGTTCAGGACAGCACCAGAGGCCAAAACTTCCCCCTCAAGAGCATGAGCCCCTCCCATGAGGCAGGCCTGAGCTACTCCCGTTTCCCCGAAAGGAAGACATCCCCCGAAAATAAGACCTACTTCCCGTTTTGCCTCTCGCTGTAATATAAGGCATCCCCCCCGAAAATAAGACTTTCCCAAAATATAAAGCCTTGACTCCTGATTTAAAGAGCCCTCGTACTGCTGAACAGCTCCGGCTGCGCTGCGGCCCATCAGTGAGCTGGTTTGTGATGACAACTATTACCGTACCGTAGACAAGTCATACATTTCCTTTTTTTTTCCCTTTGTTCAACAATAAATGTGCACCGTATTCTTCTTCATGGAGAAATAAGACATCCCTGAAAATAAGACCTACCGCATCTTTGGCAGCAAAAAATAATGTAAGACCCTGTCTTATTTTTGGGGAAACAGGGTAGGAACAAGGGGAGTGTGTGGCCTTGGTTGCTGGGGTGGCCTGGATGCCTTTCTGTCCAGGTCAAGGCACCGGGTCCAGCACAGCCCAAGGGCAGACCCCACCTGGGCCTCCGCCTGCCGCCGCCTGCTCCTAACAGGGTTCAGCCCTCCTGGGCGCAGCCCCTGTGAGTGTTAAGGACAGTGCGGCTGCTCGCCCCAGAAACCCACTGCTCGCACCCCGGCCGCCTCCGGGGCTGGAGCCTGTGTGTCCCAGGGCCTCGGCTTCCTAAGACCCTCTGCCCCAGGAATGCTTCCAGGCAGGGAGGGGCCGGTGCCGCTGCCAGGAACCAGGGCAGGGGCGCTTGTGGTAAAAGACAGTTTATTGGGGCAGCTTCACGCGGAGCGGTCTCCTGGGGCCACAGAGCAGCGGGCAGCGGGCAGCTGCTCAGGCCTCGCACCCGTCCTGCGGGGCTTCCCCCAGGAAGTGGGGCCGCCTGGACAGAGGCAGTTCTCCAGCTCGATCCCTGGGGAGGGTGCCAACCGCCCTGTGGGGACCGCTGGGGCAGGCAGAGCCCGTGGAGGCACCGAGCACCCCCGGTGGGCACGGTGGCGGCTCCCTGGCGGGTGAGGAGGTGGCAATACTGACGTGGCACTGGGGCTGGGGTGGCCTTCCCCAGATGGTCAGCTCTGAGGGCTCCCGCCCGGGCAGGCGTGGGCTCTCGGGGGAACAGGGAAGGGAATGAGTCCTCCAGGGCGAGGGCCCCCTCAAGCGCCCCTGTCACGGTGGGGGCAGGAGAGAGGAGGCCCGGCTGGGGCTGCCCCGGGGGCCCGGCCGTCACAGACGCCCCCAGCAGGCAGCTGGGTCACAGAGGCTCGCTGCCGAAGCTGCTTCTGCTCTTCTTCCGCCTGGCCTTGGTGAAGGGGATGTCGAGGGACTCGAGGCGGAAGGGCCGGGGCTGGGGCATCTCGGGGGCCGGGGCGGGGGGGATGGCAGAGTTGCTGCCGAGCGGGGAGCTGAGGCCTGGCGGCGAGCTGTGGTGTGCTGTGGAGGAGAGGCGGGGGAACACGGCACTGGGGGTGGCTGCAGCCCCTGGCCCAGCCCCCACCCAGCCAGAGCCCGGGTCCCACTGCTAGGACCCCAAGTTCTAAGACGCTGCTCTGGTTGGGGCCTCGGACCCAGCACTGCGTCTGCATCCGAAGGGTCTGGGCTGGGACCCAGCCTGGGATCGCAAGCCAGACACGCCCGGGTTCGAGCCCAGCCCAGCACTTCCTGAAGGAGGGCCTCGCTCGGAAGAAAACCCCTCAGAGGGCCTGGTTAAGAATAAGTTTGTTGCCGAAGCCGGTTTGGCTCAGTGGCTAGAGCGTCGACCTGCAGACTGAAAGGTCCCAGGTTCGATTCCGGTCAAGTGCATGTACCTTGGTTACAGGCACATCCCCAGTGGGGGGTGTGCAGAAGGCGGCTGATCGATGTCTCTCTCTCATCGATGTTTCTAGGTTTCTATCCCTCTCCCTTCCTCTCTGTGAAAAATCAATAAAATATATATATTTTTAAAAAGAATAATTTTTTTTTCTTCCTTCGGGAACAACGTTCCCTTTTTCACCAAGTGAAGCTGTCAACAGCGGCCAGTGGGGGATTCAGGCCAGCCTGAGACACTGCCTGCAGCCCCCGGAGCTCAGAGATGCCTGGCTGAGCCTCTTTGGCCTCGGTTTCCTCATCTGCCACTTGGGCACAGTGCCAGGTTCTCCACTGTACAACCTTCTTTCCTTATTCCTCCGCTCCACCCCCTCTGTCTCTGACAGAACCTCAGTGTGGTTCTGAGAGGTGCTTGTCTTGGGTGTTTTCCTGGAATCTTATCATCTTTCAAAGCAGAACGAAGTGATGTTCGATTCTTGCTTCTGAAAGTTTGGCTCTTGTGACCCTGTCTGCCCCCGTGGCTCAGGCGGAAGCCAATGTCCTGGCAGCCGAGAGAACGGTAACTGATCAGAGTCATGTAGCCCCACGCCAGGCCCTGACCAGTGTGGGGGGGCTGGTGCCTGTCCGGGGAGGCAGAGAATCTAATAGCACGTCTTGCCCAGGAGGAAAGGGGAGACTGGGTATTGAGCACTCACTGCGTGCCGGCCCTGGGCTGGGCGGTTTCCCCACTTCATTATACCGAGTCCTGTGTCTCCCCGCATTGAACAGCTGAGCACCCAGGCCTGTCTGACTCCACCCACCCTGTCATGCCCCTCCCAGCTGGCAGAGGGCCCATGTGGCTCTCGGGAAGAGGGTGGAGGACGAGAGGCAGGCGGGGCACTCACTGAGGCTCTTCATGGGGTCTGCGCTGAGGATCTGGCTGGCCCGCTTTGGCCGGAAGTAGTTACTGGCGATATTTTCACTGTCGCTCCGACTGAGCATCACCTTGTAGCGGTCTTCTTCCTGCTGGGACCCCGAATCCTCACGGGTTAGGACCCCTTTTTTGTGCAGCTCTTCTGTGGGCCTCACCCAGGGCTCAGCAGCCTCTGCAAAGGGTGGGATGGGCTTCCCCGGCCCCACTGCCCGCTACAGACCTGGCCTCCTGGGTGGGATCCAGCGGAGCCTACACACCCCCACCCCCTTCCTTGGGAATGAAGTGCCTCATTCCCTCCTGCAAACCTCAGCAGAGAGTCGTGCCAACTCCATCGGGGCCAGGAAACCCAACACACGCACACCCGTCATGACACATCGCAGAAGCGGAATACAGTGCTTGGCTCAGGGGTGCGTTTATGATCATGAGAATTGGGGTCCCGATCTTATCACCAGAACTATTGTTTTTCACTCCCGTGGACTTTTCTCCCCCCTGAATCCCGTCCTTCAGGACCTCTCCTTCTGCCCCGGACATCATCCTGGTGGGGGAATCACTCAGAGTGCCCTAATGCCACCACTCCCCCCCACCTACCCCTTGCTACGCAGCTGGACATGTGACCCACACCGGACCAATCACAGAGCTCCGTGTTCTGGACAAAATCATTGGTCCAAGAGCAGGCCCAGGCCCAGCAGAACGGATCGGAAGCTACACAAGCATTGGGGTGAGGACGCTCTAAGAGACCGGGTCTCTCTGTTGGGTCACTGGTTGCCAGCAGCCATCTTCCGGACTTTCTCCATTGGAGAAAGCCAGCCGGAGTCCGAAGCTAGAATGTGAAGGGCAGCCTGTCTGTTTGAGCCCCTGGATCCAGCCGTGCCTGATGCTGCCTGAACGTGCACCAGTCACGTCCCCTTTGGCTGGTGATTGTTTACTTTGGGTAGCTATCACCGGAAGTAAAAGCGTTCTGGAACCCTCAGGGGTTCCGGGTAAAGATGTTTGTGTGCTTTTCAGGAACAGCTTGCCCTTTTGCATACGGTTAAGCTATTAAAAGCCGCCAATCAGCTGAAACTGGTTTGGCTCAGTGGATAGAACATCAGCCTGCGGACTGACAGGTCCCAGGTTCGATTCTGGTCAAGGGCATATACCTTGGTTATGGGCATATCTCCAGTAGAGGAGCGTGCAGGAGGCAGCTGATAAGTGTCTCTCTCTCATCAATGTTTCTAACTCTCTATCCCTCTCCCTTCCTCTCTGTTAAAAAAAAACAAAAAAAAACTAATAAAATATATTTAAAAATAAATAAATAAAAGCAGCCATCAGAGCTTGGGACCAGCCAGGCCTCAGGGGACCAAACTGTACTGCTGGGCCCTGGGATTGGAGCGGACGCCTCTGTACCTCCCCAGCAGCTGGGCAGACAGAGCCATCTCCTTCCCCTCTGGCCGTTCCGACCACGCGTGGCTTGGAGGCCAGAGGGGTGAAGGTCTAGGTGCCACCAGGTGCACAGGAAGGACCAGGTCCCGTCCCTGCTGGAATCTCAGGGCAGAGGGAGTGGAAGTCCAGCTCCCGGGGTGATGCACCTTGGGGCCAGCCCCCTCAGGGGTCTGGGGGGTAATGCACCTTGGGGCCAGCCCCCTCAGGGGTCTGGGGGGTAATGCACCTTGGGGCCAGCCCCCTCAGGGGCCTGGGGGGTAATGCACCTTGGGGCCAGCCCCCCCAGCCCCCCTCCCTCTCCGGGGTCTTACCATGCCCAGTTCGCCGCTGTCCACTGCGGAGGTTTTGCGGGCTGGCTTGTTCTGCAGCCCTGTTGAAACTGCTACGAGAAAACAAAAGCTGGAGCGTCTGCTGCTCGCTGTGGGGCCAGAAGGGCAGGTGGGCTGCAGCCCTCTCCCCAGCGGGTGGGGCGTTAGGCCTGGCTCAGGCTTGGGGCCAAGAGAGGACTTCCCGGCCCAAGCAAAGGGGTGCCTCTGGGAAGCACAACAGGGGGGCTCAGACCCCAAAGCAGCCATGGCCCTGCTTCTAGGCAGGACGGCAGGTTGGTGGGGGCGAGAGGAAGGCGGCAGCTGCCGGAGTTTCAGTGGAGACGGTGTCAGGGGCCATAAACCCAGGGACATGGGGCTGGACGACACTCTGACCAGGGGGCCCTGTGGGATGTAACGCTCCTGCTCTCTGCAGGGGCAGAGCCCGCTCCGGGGCTGCAGGAAGAGCCGCTGTCAGTCGGGCCAGACTCTGACTCGATGAAGGTGGAGGTGCCGTGAGGACCATCATATCCCACCCCCGCTTTGTGAAGATCAGAGAACCCAAGCCCAAGAGGGACTGTGGCCGTCTTAAGGTCACAGAGGTCAGCGCAAAGGCAGGAGCTGAACCGGGCCTGCAGGGGACAGCTCATGTGCATCCCTGGCCCTGCCCCTCAAGATGTGACTGACAGGCGCTCACGCTCCCTGAGGTTCCCCGTCCTCCTGTCAACCAGGTGCCAGGGGCCTTGTCCCCCGCAGGAAGGTTGTGGGGTGAAATGACAGGATCACGATGCTGCTGCAGGGCACCCCGCATTTAAGATGTGCCTGGCGTGGCTCTGAGGGTTTTACATGTACAGTGGCACCTCAAGATACGAGTTTAATTTGTTCCGTAACCTTGAGGCGTGGGAAACTATGAGATGCTCGAGTCGCGGTAAACTGGTGGGTCGTGTGCAGCCCGCCGATCCGGGCAATTACTCCTATCTCAACTGTTGCTCGTATTTCAAAGCAAAAATCGTTCACTCAAGGGCTCGTATCTCAAAAATCTCGTATGTTAGAGCGCTCGTATCTCGAGGTACCACTGTATTAACACATTTTAAGCCACCCACACCCTTTAAGGTGCTGTTATTAATCCCCATTTCACAGCTGAGGACACTGAGTCCCAAGGAGGTCACACAGGGGGTGATGGAGCCGGAATTCCAACCCACACCTGTGTGACTCAGAACACACCCTTCTCTCAGGTCCCCCAGGTTTTGGAATCCCGGGGTCACATGTCTCTCTCACCCACAGCCAGCAGGACGAGGCCCAGGGCTCCCGGTAGCAGAGGGTGGGGGAGGGGAGGGGAGGGAGGGCCGAGGGCCCGCCAGGCTCCTGACCTACTGGGAGGCTGGTTTTGATGACCATGGGCTCCGGGATCTTCCAGAAGCCGTTGTCCTCGTCCCAGCAGGACTCGCGCTTGACGCGCTCCAAGTTGCTGTAGTTACAGTCGCGGCGGATCAGGGGCTGCACCTGCTCCAGCAGCTGCTGGAAGAGCAGGAAGTCCCGCTCCTGCCGCCGGATGGTGGCCAGGTAATCGATCTTCTCCAGCTCGAACTCCGACTGCAGGTCTTTGATCTCCACCTCTGCCGCCCGGAGCTGGAAACGAGGCGTGGAAGGGTCCAGTGAATTCCGTGGCTGTTAGTGTATTCCCATCTGTGCGGCCATTATCCCAATCGGTGTTAGAGCATTACGTCACCCCAAAAAAGAGACCCCAGACTCATTAGCCACTCCCTACTTCTCCCACCCCCAGCCGTAAGCAGCCACCGATCTACTTCCTGTCTATAAATGTGCTCATTCTAGACATTTCTCTCTTTTTTTAATATATATTTTATTGATTTTTTACAGAGAGGAAGGGAGAGATAGAGAGGTAGAAACATCAACGAGAGAGAAACATCGATCAGCTGCCTCCTGCACGCCCCACACTGGGGATGTGCCTGCAACCAAGGTACATGCCCTTAACTGGAATCGAACCTGGGACCCTTCAGTCCACAGGCCAACGCTCTATCCACTGAGCCAAACCAGTTGCGGCCGGACATTTCTTATGAATGAATGAGATGGAACCATACACTGTGCCATCTTTGGTGTCTGGCTTCTCTCACTAACATAGTGTTTCCAAGGTTCACCATGTTGTATCATGTACGGCACTTCCTTTTACGCTGAATAATATCCCTCTGGGTGAATAAGCCGCATTCCTTACATTGATGCCTGTTTGGGGCTATAATGAATAATGCTGCTCTGAGCATTAGGGTGCAAGTTTTTGTGTGGACATATTTTCATTTCTCGAGTGCAACTGCTGTGTCGTTATGAAAGAAACAAAGATAGCTACCGCAAGGAACAGAAACTGTAAGTCAGCGCGTTTCAGAAGAAATTCCCCCACAGCACAAGACATTAAAAACGCAACGCAACACCCCCACGTGAACAAAAATCCCTTCAACGGGTAGGCACAGATAGGTGGAGTGTGGACCTATGAACCAGGAAGTCATAGTTCCATTCCTGGTCAAGGGCACGTGCCCGGGTTATGGGCCTGGATTGTGAAATGTGCAGGAGGCAGCCAATCAATGATTCTCTCATCATTGATGTTTCTCTCTCTTTCTCTCCCTCTCTCTTCCTCTCTGAAATATATATACAGTGGTACCTCAAGATACGAGTGCCCTAACATACGAGATTTTTGAGATACGAGCCGTCGAGCGAGCGATTTTTGCTTTGAAATACGAGCAACAGTTGAGATAGGAGTACTCGCGCGGATTGGCCGGCTGCACACGACCCACCAGTTTACCGAGACTCGAGCGTCTCATAGTTTCCCACGCCTCAAGGTTACGAAATGAATTAAACTTGTATCTCGAGGTACCACTGTGTGTGTATGTGTATTATTATTATTTTTTTTTTAAGTAAGCCCCAGGACAGCAGGCTCACACCCGCCCTGTGGCTGCTCGCACAGCAGGGCAGGGCACGGCCCAGCGGCCCCAGCAGGCGCTGTGTGAGGTGCATGAGTGCCGCCTGGAGCTGCAGGGTAGGGGGCGGGCAGGCAGTGGCACCCAGTGTGGGGGCGGGCGGGCGGGCAGCGGCACCCCCGGCCTCACCTTCCTCTGCATCTTCTCCAGCAGCTTGCTCTTGGCCCTCACTTCCTCCTGGATGGAGTCGTAGACGTTGAGCAGCACCCACTCGGCGCTGTCCTCGTCCGACTTCTGCAGCGCGGCCACCAGCTGCTTCCGGCGCTCGTCCGCGTAGCGCTTGCGGCGCTTGTGCTTCTCCTTCAGGTCCTTGTTCTTGGCCTGCTCGCCGCCCACCACCTGCTGCTCCAGCAGCTGCAGCCTGCCGCCGAGAGGGGACGCGGTGACGGTCAGCGGCCCTCTGGACCCCCCACCAGCCCCGCTCCCCCAGGCCTCCACGCCGGCTCCGGCAGGGGGGCTGCAGGTTCGGGCCGGCACCGGGGTTCCCTCCGGACTCGCTCTGCCCCGGCGGTGGCTGTGCCCAGCGGGGAGGGCGAGGATCGCCCCTGGCCCCCACGTCACCCACCTGCCCCCCGCCCCCCCGAGCTGAGGGCCAGCAGCAGGAACCTGGTGATGGGAAGCCAGCCCGGCCCTGCCCGGAGGTGCCCACACAGCAGCGCCCGCGGGCACATGCAGGGTGCATGCGGCAGACAGACAGACAGACAGTCCGCTGCTCCCACGGACACGTGGACTCTCAGCGGCAAAGCCAGCTGGCCACGCTCCTGGACACACACCACCGATCAGGCTGGAGGGCTGGGGGGAAGGGGGGCTGGCCAAAAGGTGAAGGCGGGCAAAGGAGCCAGCCTCCGGCTATAAACGAACTCTGTCCTTTCAGCACGGAGATGAGTTAAAATCCTCAACTGCGCTCTGACGGTAGATCAGAGGATACGTTTTGCGAGTCCTCACCAGGAAGACACTGTGGAACTGGGTGGCGCCGGATATAACTAGACTCAGGTGGCAACCTCGCAATGTACGCAGAGAGGGAATCAGTGCGTGGCGTGCCTGACACTCACGTATATGCCACCACACCTGTTTTTAACGCAAAAGAGACCCATCCAGCACTCCATGCTGAACCGGGCGGAGACATGTAGAATACGTTTTTAAAGTACTTATATTCAACATGTTCCAATTTGTTTAAGAGTTCTGCCCTGTATTGTTTTTTACATGTATTTTATTGACTTCAAGGGGAAGGGAGAGGGAGAGAGATAGAAACAATGAGGAGAGAATCATTGATCGGCTGCCTCCTGCACACCCCACCCTGGGATTGAGCCTGCAAGCAGGGCACGTGCCCTGGACCGGAATCAAATGCAGGGCCCTTCAGTCGGCAGCCGAGGCTCTATCCACTGAGCCAAACTGGCCAGGGCTAGCGTTCTGTTCTTTCCGGGACAGGCCAGGCTGTAAGGAGCGGCGAGAAAGGCTCCTGGCTGTCCAGGAAAGCGCGCAAAGCGTTTCAGCCGCGGCCTCGTCCCAAAGGGACCCGGGCCTCAGAGCCAGCACCCGCCCCCAGCGGAGCAGACCGGCATTCCCGCCGGTCGGGGCATGCTCCAGGGCCAGCGGGGACAGTGCAGCCTCGGCGGAGGGCCGGGAAGAGTCTAGGGGCACCCCAATCCCCGGGCACAGCTCCTGGCTGCCCCTCGCTGTGGTGCTTACCGGGCGATCACCTGCTGCTGGTCCACCATGGGCAACAGGTCGTCGGTCAGCACGGCCACCTCCACGCCCGCGCTGTCCCTCCTCGGACTTGTCATGGGCAGCAGGGGCGGGGCCAGGGCCTCGGCCTCGGGGCCCCCGCCAGGATCCGCTGCCAACACCTGGTCTTTGTCGCCTTCCTGGCCCGGGTCAGCCTCCTGAGAAACAGAAGTCACGGTGACCTCAGCCCCTCAGGACACCGTGGCGCTCACAGGGGGGTATCACCTCCGGCTTAGGGACACCTGCTGCACAGAAAAGCAGCTGCCAAGTCCCCCTGCTGCCAGTTCTACGGCACCCGCTCCCGCCTGCCTCCCTGTTGTCTTAGGCACGGACCTCAGCCTTTTCTCAGTTCCAGCCTCTGGGGGTCCCCAGGCCTCGCAGGAAATCCAGATTCTTCCACGGCCTGCACGCCCTCTGTGCCCGCCCCTGCCGACCCGTCCACCCTGCTGTTCTCCAGCCCCGTTTTCTGATGCTGAGAAAGTCAAGCCCTTCCCTTTCCCGCCACAGGCCTTGGGCACGTGCTCTCCCCGGCCCCTCGTCCCTCCGTGGGTCCCCCTCCATGTCGCCTTACAGCAGGGCTCCCCTGGCTCCCGTCTGCCCGCTCCTACCCAGTGTGCAGGGCCCGCCGGGGGCAGGTAGCTTCCTCGCTCCAAGAACGTAAGGAGGTGTAAAGCCTTCCTCTCGTGGCCCAGGGCCTGCTGCGCTCTCTGAGGCAGAGGAGGGCGGGGTCTGAGAGCTGCGGTGAGCAAAACGCCCCCCTGCCCTCGGTGGGGACCCCAGGGCCACCCCCACGCACACTGGGCCTCCCTCTCTGCCACATACAGGGGTTCGGAGGCAGAGGGCAGGGGAACGTCACTGCTGAGCAGTGGCTCTCAGTGGCGGGAATGAGAGTGACAGGCCTCCAGCCGTGTGCGCTCTGCAGGGCTGGGGTGGGAGAGGTGGCTTTCCCTGTTTCATGAACGGAAACATTGAGGACGGAGAGGGAGGGGACGGGGAGGGTCCCGGGAAGGCCCGGCCCGGGAAGCCCTCCCAGTGCACGGCCAGCGGGCCCGGTACTCACCGTCTCAGGCAGGAGGCCGCCCGCTGCCTCAGCTTCAGCCCCCAAGTCACTGAGCGCAGCGACATCTGTCAGGGAGGGGTGCTGGCAGGAGGGCGGGCGGAGAGAAGGAGAGACGGTGGGGCCAGAGTCAGCCGCCGCTGCCCCACCCGGCCTCCCTGGAACTCCCCGAGAGCAGGGGCAGGCACCAGGGCGGGGAGAGGAAGGGGAGAGCAGGGGGAGGAACAGGAGAGCGGAGACAGCGCACCTGCCGGTTCCAGAGCGTCGCCTGCCCTGCCTCACGGGAAGCCCCTCAGCCCATTTACAGATGCAGAAACCGAGGCCAGAGAGCAACTGCCCTGAGGGGTCACACAACTGAGGGCCGCAGCCAGGACCTGGACAGTTCCGTTTCAAAGGCCTGTGCTACACACACACACACACACACACACACACATACACACTGACACATACACTCATACACACACGCTCACATTCACACACACACATTCACACACACAGACACACACACACACACACTCACATACCCACACCCATACACACACATTCACATTCACACACACCCATACATCCATACACACACACATTCATACACAGACATACACCCATACACACACATTCACACTCACAGACTGACACACCCATACACACACACACTCACATTCACACACACATACACAACACACACACATACACACACGTTCACACTCACATTCACACTCACACACACATACACACACATACACATTCAGTCACACATTCACACACATACTCACACATACACACACATTCACACTCACACAGATACACACACTCATACCCACACCCATATACCCATTCACACACACAATCACACACACACTCACACATTCACACACACACACTGACACATACACACACACACTCACACACATTCACACTCACACATTCACACACACATACTCACACATACACACACACACACATAAACACACACTCACGCTCACATTCACACAGACACACACACACTCACATACCCACACCCATACACACACATTCACACACATTCACATTCACACACACCCATACATCCATACACACACACATTCATACACACAGACATACACCCATACACACACAGACACCAATACACACACATTCACTCTCACACACTGACACACCCATACACACACTCACACACACACACACATTCACACATACACACACACTCACATTCACACACACTCACACATACACACTCACATAGACACACATTCACACTCACTCATATTCACACACACATACACACACACTCACACTCACACACACATTCACACTCACACACAGATACACACACTCATACCCACTCCCATATACCCATTCACACACACACACACACTCACTCACATACACTCACACATACACACACTCACGCATTCACACACATACACACACTCACACATTCACACATACACACACACTCACACACATACACATTCACACACACTCATGCTCACATTCACACTCACACACATTCACACACACACTCACATACCCACACCCATACACACACAGACACACACACACACATTCATACACCCATACACACAGACACCCATACACACACTTTCACACTCACACTGACACACCCATACACACACACACACTCACACATCCATACACACACACAAACACCCATACACACATATAGACATACACACCCATACACACATATACACCCATATACACTCCCATACACACACATACATATCTATATACACACCCATACTCACATTCACACACACTCACACATACACATTCACACACACATACACTCACACACACACCCATACACACACTCACACATCCATACACACACCCTCACAAACACCCATACACACATCCATACAGACACACATATCCATACACACATATACACCCATATACACTCCCATACACACACACATACATATCTATATACACACCCATACTCACATTCACACTCACACTCACACATACACATTCACACACACACCCATACACACAGTCACACTCACACACACACACATATTCACATTCACACACACATACACACACCCACACACACATATTCACATTCACACACACACACCCATACACACACACAGACATACACCCATACATACACACATACCCCCATATATACACACATATTCACCTTCACACACACACACACAGACACCCATACACACACATTCACACTCACGCATACACTCACACATCCATACACACACACACTGACACACACACACACCCATACACACTCACACATCCATACACACACTCACAAACACCCATACACACATCCATACATAGACACACACCCCCATACACACATATACACCCATATACACTCACACACACATACATATCTATATACACACCCATACTCACATTTACACACATACACTCATACCATACACACACACACTCACACACATACACATTCACACATTCACACACACACACACTCACACCCATACACACAGTCACACTCACACATTCATACACAGACACACACCCATACACACACATCCATACACACACACTCACACATCCTCACTCACACACACCCATACACAGACATACACAAACACCCATACACACACCCATACACACATACACATCCCCATACACACATATACAAACCCATACACACGCACACCCACACACACGCACTCACAGAGACTCATATACAGACACACACACTCACACACCCGTACACACACACCCATACACACACACACACAGAAAGAAAAGGCAAGGCGAGGAAAGAAACAAACAGAAAAGGAAGACATTTCACCCTGGCTGGTGTGGCTCAGTGGATAGAGTGTCACCCTGCAGACCGAAGGGTCCTGGCTTCAATTCCGGTCAAGGGCACTTGTCCGGATTACCAGCTGGATCCCCAGCAGGGGTCTGCGGGAGGCAGCCAGTCAAGATTCTCTCTCATCATTGATGTTTCTCTCTCTCTCCCTCTCCCTTCCTCTTTGAAGTCAATACAAATATTTTTAAAAATAAAAAGGGAAACATTTCGATATGAAAAAAGAGGGTCGGACAGTAAGAGGCAGGATGGAGGCGGCGCAGGGTGGCCGGACCCCCCGGGTGGCCCCTGAATGGAAGCCGGAGCCCCGCAGACGCAGCCCCACCTGCTGCTCTGGACCCGGGAGAGCCTGCGGGTGTGCAGGGCCGCCTCCAGTGCGCTCAGGCCTGGAGGCTCAGCGTCCTCATGGCGACTCAGCCAACTCCCGGGCAGGTGTCCCTTCATCAGCAGAGCAGGTGCCCACTGGGCAGAGCCTGGTATCTGAACCCCAACTTTCCTACCCATATACAGAGCTCGACACCAAGCTGTCTCTCCCAGACCCCTGACCAGGAGCCACCATCACAGAGATGGTGGGTGGGAGCTGGAGTGGCCGCTGGAGCTGTCCCTCCCTGTGCGCCCAGGGACCCCCGCCTCCCAGCAGAGCTCTGTCTGCTCCGTTCCCGCCTGGCGTCCCGCGTGGCCCCGGCTACCTGCATGGGGCCCTTGGGTACGTCCTCCTGGGGCGCGTCTGCCTGGGCCACGGTGGACGACAGCCGGGCCAGCTTGGCTTGCACCTCGGCGAACGGGTCCTGCAGGCCTGGGAACAGCTCCAGGGGCGTCAGCGGCGGCCCCTCTCCCTGGAGGAAGGGCTCCTCCGCCAGCAGGGCCTCCGGGCTCAGCTCGTCCAGGAAGAACTTGCTCTTGGCCTCCATGGCGGCGGGCACGGGGCAGAGCTCCAGGCTGGAGGGCTCCTGGAGGCCGGGGAAGGCCTCGGGCGTGCAGGGCCCCTCCAGCGCGGACGACTCATCGGACCCCAAGGAGCTCTCGGACTCGGTGGTCTCGGCCCCGGGCAGGTCGTCGCGCTGGGCGGGCAGGCCGGCCCGGGGGACGCCCTCGCTGGGCGGCGTGACGCTGGCGGGGTGCGCCTCGGGCCTCACGGGCGTCTCGTACTGGAAAGGCGGCGCGCACTCAGACACGCTGGCGAACTCGGCCTTGGACATGACCTCGGCGCTGAAGAGGACCTCCGCCTTCAGGACGGTCTCTGCAGGGGGAGACTTCCCTCAGCTCCTTAGAGCTTGGGAGGAGGGGGCCTTCCCGGAAGCTGGTCCAAACCCCCCATCTCTAAGAGACTGACCGCCCACAGAGTCAGCCCCCCACACCCCCAGATACCGGTGCCCATTTCTGACCCAGCCCTCTCCCTCTCCCTCTCCCCCCGCAGCAAAACTCAAACCCTGTCTCCTTCCACCTCTTCCAGAAAGCCTTCCCTGCCCAGCCTGCGTTTCTCCATTCCCTGACGCCCCAGCTGTTCAGTGCCGGGCTTTTTTTTTTTTTCTTCCTAATAAAAAAGCAAGCAAGGCCGAGACCGGTCTGGCTCAGTGGATAGAGCGTCGGCTTGCATACTGAAAGGTCCCACGTTCGATTCCGGTCGGGGGCATGTACCTTGCTCACGGGCACATCTCCCCTGTGGGGCGTGCAGGAAGCAGCTGGTCGATGTCTCTCTCTCATCGATGTTTCTGACTTTCTATCCCTCTCCCTTCCTCTCTGTAAAAAATCAATAAAATATATTATAAAAAAAAAAAAAAGCAAGCAAGAATTTATTGACCACAGCAAAAAATTTACTTAGGAGAGTGAATCAAGGAAGAGCATACAGCCGAGACCGGTTTGGCTCAGTGGATAGAGCGTTGGCCGGGGGACTGAAAAGTCCCAGGTTCGATTCCGGTCGGGGGCATATGCCTTGCTTGCGGGCACATCTCCAGTGTGAGGCATGCAGGAGGCGGCTGATTGATGTCTCTCTCTCATAGATGTTTCTGACTTTCTGTCCCTCTCCCTTCCTCTCTGTAAAAAATCAATAAAATATATTTAAAAAAAAATTTTTTTAAAAAAAGGAAGAGCATACAAGCAACGTGAGAGCCTCGACTAGGAAGTCAGAGAAAAGGGGGCCTTGGAGACAGGTTGGGGGCAGGGGGTGGAGTGGGGGAGAGGTTAGCCTGGGAAGAGCTGTCACTGCCCACTGGTCCCCTGGTTGCAAGTCTCATGGGGTCCCCTGAGGTCAGGAGACACGTGACTGTGGCGGGGACGAGAGGGGTAAGGGAATGGCATGGGCATGCTTCCTGGAGGGAGAATGCCAAGTGCTAGGCTCTCACCACCTGCCTTGGGACTGCTTTTAACCAGCAAGACTCTGGGTCTTACCGCCTCCCCAGGTGAGAGCTGATGAACAGCAGATTTCACCCCCAAATCCCCAAGGGGTCCCCGCTAAAGTGCCCAGCTCAAGGCTCTTGTCCACAGGATGGAGATGCTAGGCCCGTGGGAGTGAAATGAACACTGGATGAATGTTAGACCAAATAAAACCATGCAGAGAAGAGCATTCAGACTGGACAGGAGGGAGCTCTGTGAGGGGCAGAGAATGCTAGCACCTGCCTCGCCCTTCCTCTGGGTGTGCACGGAGCATGGCATCTTCCTGCCAGCCTGGGCGGACCCTGATCACACAGGCCTCCTTGGCGTTCCCAGCTACGGGCATTAGACCACCTCCCTACATTCCACCTACTTCTCTGCTGCTTGTGTCTGGCTCCTGAGACATTTCAGACGCCCCCTGCTCAGTGGCCTGAACCTGTCCAGACCTCAGTTTGCACACTTGCAACCTGAGGACTCAGCGAGTCTCTCCTCTCTGAGCACCTATCCAGGGCCCGGCACACAGCAATGCCCAAAACAGTACTGATGGTGTGTCCAATATCGTCACCATGACAAGCTGGATTTTACAACGCCTGGGTGAGTACTAGGAACCCTGGGCTGCTTGGCACCATGGGTGTTTTGGATGATAGTGATGAAATGGAACATTCTAGAATGTCAAAAAGACAACAAAAACAACCAGCTGGTGTGGCTCAGCAGTTGTGGCTCACCAAAAGATGACATGGTCAGGGCACATGCCTGGCTTTCGGGCTTGATCCCAGTGTGGGATATGCAGGAGGCAGCTGATCAATGATTCTCTCTTATCAATGATGTTTCTATCTCTCTCTCCTTCTTGCTTCCTCTCTGAAATCAATAAAATAAATATGTAATACATATATACACATATATATCCTATATAATAAAAGGCTAAGATGCAAATTGACCAAATGGCAGAACGACCGGTTGCTATGACCTGCACTGAACACCAGACTGATGGTGGGAGCCTCTACCTCCTCTGTGGCAGCACTAAGGATGTCCAACTGCCAGCTTAGCCTAAGCCGGCAGTCAGACATCCCCCAAGGGCTTCAGGACTGCGAGCGGTGCAGGCCAGACAGACTATAAGACATCCCTCCACACACACTGCATGAATTTTGTGCACCAGGCCTCATATATATATATATGTTTGTATATGTATGTGTGTATGTATGTATATATGTGTGTGTGCATGTGTGTGTGTATATATATATATATATATATATATATATATATATATATATATGGACTAAAACTTCCAGGAAGGTTCAAGTTTTCACTAATGATTGAATGCTTATTATGGGATATGGTTGCTTTGGTAACAAATGGACTCAAAAATGAGAGGAGACCGTAAAAAATGCAGAAACTCTAGAAAAGGACTGGCCCACGGAACACGGGTGGGGGGGGTATGTTACCACTCTCAGTTGGCCTGGGGCCAAGGCGCCACGCCGGTGGTGCTGCGGGTGAGAACACTGGCTCCAGGGCCAGACGGCTGGGGTTTGGATCTGTCTCCACTCCCCCTGCTGTGTGACTTACCCTCTCTGAGCCTCAACTGCCGACTTTATAAAATGAGTCATTGTGACACTACCTCGCTGGCTGCTGTGCGGAGTGCACAGAACGGCCCCTGGTGCGGCAAAGTGCTCTCTAAACGCCAGGCAGTAAACCAAGGCGGGAAGCAGGCTGTTCTGCACCTCCCTCCCCCCCGCCCCCCCGCAGCCGGGACAGGCGCGCACCCGTCTCCTTGCGCAGGCTCTCCTCCAGCGTGGACAGCTTCATGTCGTACGAGTTGCGCATGGCAGTGATGTCCTCCTCCAGCCGGGCCCTGGACTCCTGCTCCACCTTGTAGTCCGCCCGCAGCCGGGCCAGGCGCTCCTCGTACTCCTGGGGGGTGGGGCGGGGGTGAGGGGAGCACAGAGGGCAAGTGTCTTAGCACCTTATCACCATGTCAAAACAGCCTTCAGTATGCTGCACCCCCAAAGATGCAGAAAATACAAGCAAGCCAAAAGAATGGAATCTTTAGTGGCTGGTGAAGACCCCCCTGAACTTTCCCCTGTGCCTGTTTAACGGTTAATCATGCATGTGCGTGCGTGCGTGTGTGTGTGTGTGTGTGTGTGTGTAGCAATATATCATCAGCACCTCTTCGCATCCATGGGGAGGTTTTAACCACAGGGTCCTCATCCCAGTCCTCCCACTCCCCTCCCTCAGCCCTCCGTCCCCTGCCCACTTCCTGTCTCAGCAAACTCTGAAGCCCACTGGCCGTGACCTTCCTCACCTTCCCAGCCCCCACCTTCCCTCCACCTGCAGGCCCGCCCACCCAGACGCTCTGCGTCCTCTCTTGTGACTGTGGATGAGCCGTCTGACACTGAGTCACCCCACCTGACCCTTTCAATCCCATCTCCCTCCCACGTCACAGGCGTCTCCCTCGGCTCGAGGCCATTCCCAGCGGCTGACAGAACCTGCTCTATCGCTTCCGATATTAGAGGCGATCAAACTCTCCCAGGACCCCCCGTGCGCCTCCGGCTACAGCGCCCGTGCCCAGGAGGTGCTCAGAAAGCGCTGATCCACTTGGGGCCGGAGTGCACACCCTGCATGTCCCCCTCCCACAGCAGCAGGGAAGCTGCCCTTAGACCCGTTCCAGGATGAGAAACAGGCCTGACCTTAAGCAACAAGGTCACAGAACCCACGAGAACTGGATTTGCAGACTGTAAAAGCTGCATGGACCCCAGGAATCTTCTAGTTCAAATCCTTTCCCATACACTGGGAGACTGAGGCCCGCAGTCACCCCTCCAGCTCGTGGCTGAGTCATTTTGTGGATGGATGGGTGGATGGATGGATGGATG
Source organism: Lasiurus borealis (assembly GCA_004026805.1). NCBI lineage: Eukaryota > Metazoa > Chordata > Mammalia > Chiroptera > Vespertilionidae > Lasiurus > Lasiurus borealis. The sequence continues at coordinate 3,589 of PVJN01033948.1, read as the reverse complement.
GATGGAAGGATGGATGGATGGATGGATGGATGGATGGAAGGATGGATGGAAGGATGGATGGATGGATGGAAGGATGGATGGATGGATGGAAGGATGGATGGATGGATGGATGGGTGGGTGGGTGGATGGCCGGGCACCCTCTCCACTCACTGCCCCAGGGGCCACCTCCCTCATCCCAACGTCCTGACTGGTTCTGGAATGGGAGGGCGAGAGGACAGACCCTCCCAATGCTTCCTCCAAGTGTGGCTCAGAGAAGAAACTCGAGGGTCAGAAAGCAGACATGGGGGTGGTGGCGGCCTCTGATGCAGTGTCCCCTGGGCTGTCCCCTGGGGCGGAGGCAGGCACTGCCCCCCCCCCCCTTCCCCAGGTAGATGGACCCTGGAGCCTGCACAGCGTCTCTTCTCCCTGGTGACCACTAGGGGGCAGTGCCTGCCCACCCAACTGGTCTTCCTAGGGAAGGAAGCTTCCATCCCACCCTCTGGCCAACCTTTCCCACCCCCACTGTTTTGTGACCTACCTCCACCTGTTGCTGTGATTCCAGACCCTCTCTGAACCCCCAGAGTGTGACCTCTCATTCTGTGGGATTGGGCTGCCTCCTCCTCCTGCCCTTGGAGCTCCCAGCAGGGAAAAGGCAGGGGGAGCCGCTGAGCTCCCAAACCTTCACGGGGCCTCTCCCTCAACAGAGACAGCCTCTGCCTGCCATGGGCAGCTTTTGGGACCCTTAGTCCATTTCCCCAGCCCCCTAGTCCACAGGACTGAGGCCCCCAGGTAAGGGGGCCTGCCCCCTGAGGCTGTGCCCCAGGCCCCCACAGCCTGACCCGGCTCCCAGGCCTCAGGGCTGGTCCCACCTGAGGTCATAGTTGATCGGCAAAGGCCCAGTAACAGGCAGTCCAGGCCAGGCCCCGCGGCTGTTCCTGCTGGCACTGGTTCTCCAGGGCCCTCAAGGGACTGCCAAGTGCCAAACCTCACCACATTCAGGCCTCAGAATGTGCCCTTTAGCAGGAACCCCCAGAAGCTACCAGAGCCTGGAGTTGGGGGCCGGCTGTGTTAAGTGCTCCCAGCCCCCCAACCCTAGGGATCAGCTCCGTATCTGCAAATCAGGGTGTTACCTGCCCTGCTGTTCTGGGATCCTAGGAGCCCACATGTGGGACGAGGATCCAAGTCAGAGCTTTTTCTGGGAGGCTGACACCCCACTTATCCCAGTCAAAGGGGCTCCTCGGGGCTCCCCACTGCCCACCCAGCTGCCCTGCTCTCAGCCCAGGCTTCATGGCACCTGCTGTGGGGAACAACTCCTTCCAACTGACCCCGCACCTTTGCCCAGGCCACTGGCACTACCAGGAGGGCCTTCTCGGCTTCCTCCAACCCACAGCCACCCATTCCTGCTGGGAGGAGAGACAGCCACACCCCTCCCTGTTCTCCTGCCGATGTGGGAGGGACCGGACTCTGGAACCCGAGTTCAAATCCCAGCTCTGGCTCTCCTTAGCTCTGTGGCTTTGGGCAAGTCATGGCCCCAGGATCTCTGTGTAACTCCAAAAGCAAAGCTGTAGTGCCGACCCCAAGGTGAGGGGGGTGACAGGACATCACTCTGGAAGTGGCCTCCAGCCGGACCCCACCTGCCCCGCCCACTCTCCCACCTGCTCCAGGTCTCACCTCCCGGATCAGCTGCTTCTCAGCCTCCGTGTCATGCTGGATCACAGGCGGGGACAATGGCTTCTCCTCCATCTGGACAGGGTTTGGGAGCACCTGATTGGCCAGCATGGCTGGGGGGACATAAATGAGGGGCTGTGACCGAGGTGCACACTATTTGCAGGAACTAAGCAGCACGCCGCAAAGACAACCGCGGGCTCATTCTGAAGGATTTCAGAGTATTCAGCTTGTTTGAAGCGTGTCTGTGTAAAGTGCTACTTCACTCAGTCACTTAGGAAAGATTTCTTGAGCACCGCCTACTCTAGGCACTGGGGGGCGGAGGGGTGGCAGCGAACAGAACACACGAAGCTCACTCACCTCATCCCACATGATGGTCTGCTGGAGCCCCCTCCCCAGGAGAGGAGGTACCATGAGGTAGAACCTGGATCCAATTCACCAGGTTCTCCAGCACAGGTCCACACGGACAGGGTGCTCAGAGAACTCTGGATGGGGAGTGGATGGATGGATGGATGGATGAGTGGGTAAGTAGAAGGATGGATGGATGGATGGATGGATGGATGGATGGATGAGTGGGTAAGTAGAAGGATGGATGGATGGATGGATGGATGGATGGATGAGTGGATAGATGGATAGATGAGTGGGTAAGCAGAAGGATGGATGGATGGATGGATGGATGGATGGATGATGGGTGGGTAAGCAGAAGGATGGATGGATGGATGGGTGGGTAAGCAGAAGGATGGATGGATGGATGGGTAAGTAAAAGGATGGATGGAAGGAAGGAAGGAAGGAAGGAAGGAAGGAAGGAAAGTACGTTAAGTAGAAGGACTGATGGACGGACGGATGGATGGCAGAATGGGTGGGTAAGCAGAAGGATGGATGGATGAGTAGATGAATGGGGCTGTGTAGAATGGATGGAGAGAGAGGAAGGAGCTGGATGAATAGAGAGATGGACTCAGGCTCTTTGTGCTCCCTTCCCCAGAGGCTCCTCAGCTGAGAAGAAACCTCGGCTCCCGCAGCTGCAAGAAGCTTGCAGACCTGCCAGGTAAGACTCCTTCCAGCAGATGACAGCCCTGCCTGGGCGGGAGTGCTGCCATCACACGGTGCCTGGCGGGAGTGGGGTTTGGACGGGGAGTGAGTCACCGCACCGCTGAGCAGCACAGCATCACGCCGCTGCCTCAGAGACAGGGGCAGACAGGGGGGCAGGGAGCCGGCGACAGAGCCCCTCCCCAGCTGATGGGACAGGACGGACTGGCCTCTTCCCGGGGCAGCAGCGAGCGGACACCCCTGGCTGTCACTACCCAGGGCTGTCCCTCACTGGTCCGAGGCCAGGTCCCATGAAGCTGAGAGGAAGGACGTGGACGCTGCCTCCGTCTCTGGCTCAGCGGGAGGCAGGCAGGCCGTGCCAGCGCCTTTCTCCTGGTCCCCGCCCCCTCCTGCCACCCCGCCCGGAGGCGCCCACCTGACAGGTTGCCGGGGCTCATCTGCTGGGCCAGGATGGCCTTGAGCTTCTTGATCTCCTCCTGGTACTCGCGCAGCAGCGCGTCCTTGGGGTCCTCGTTGATGTGCGGCTTGTTCTTGATGTTCTTGGCTCGGTTGGCGTAGCGCAGCGTGCTGAGCGTCTCGTCGTAGTTGTTGTCGGCGGGCGACAGGCAGGCCACCATCAGCGTCTTGGTGTTGCCCCCCAGGGAGTCCTGCAGCAGCCGCGTCAGCTTGGAGTCGCGGTAGGGGATGTGCTTGCAGCGCCCGTCCACCAGGGCCGAGATGACGTTGCCCAGCGCGGACAGCGACAGGTTGATCTTGGTGGCCTCCTTGAGCCGCTCCCCGGTGGCCCCCGTCTTGGACTGCCGCTCGCTGCCCGCCAGGTCCACCAGGTTCAGCTTGCCGGCCCGCAGGTGGTCCTTGCCCCGCTCGTCTGCGGGCAGACCCGGCGGAGAGGTGAGGG
>PVJN01033947.1:0-23083 GCA_004026805.1 Lasiurus borealis | reverse complement strand
GGGGATGTCCGACTGCTGGCTTAGGCCCAGGCAGACATCCCCCGAGGGTTCCTGGACTGTGACAGGGTGCTAATGGGGCTGAATGTTGTGCACTGGGCCTCTAGTACTGTGTAATTAGAAAGACAACTCATTGAATTCACTACCTCTCTTTCTAAGAAAGTATACTCTAAAGAAGACTGAAATACAAATAAGAGTGTCTTTTCCTTCAAAACAAGTTTTTATTTTATTTTTTTCTGTTAAACTTTTGCTGCAACTACTTGTTAATAAAAATCATTCGATGCCCTAGCTGGTTTGGCTCAGTGGATAGAACATCCGCTTGTGGACTGAAAGATCTCAGGTTTGATTCCAGTCAAGGGCACATGCACAGGTGGCAGGCTCCATCCCCAGTAGGAGGCATGCAGGAGGCAGCCAATCAATGGTTCTTTCCTATCATTGATGTTTCTATCCATTTCTCCCTCTTCTTCTTCTCTGAAATCAATAAAAAATATTTTATTTTTTAAATATATTTTATTGATTTTTCACAGAGAGGAAGGGAGAGGGACAGAGAGCTAGAAACATCGATGAGAGAGAGACATCGACCAGCTGCCTCCTGTACGCCCCACACTGGAGATGTGCTCGCAACCAAGGTACATGCCCTTGACCGAACCTGGGACCTTTCAGTCCGCAGGCCGACACTCTATCCACTGAGCCAAACCAGTTCTGGGCAATAAAAAATATTTTAAAAATCATTTTTATTCACTCATTTTTAACAACATATATATATATTGACAGGTTAATACAGGCTTAAATAGTTGTAGAGAAACACATGTAACATCACTGATATTGATGTCTTCTGCAAATAACTTCACTTATCTGGTTTAATTCTCCTACCAACAAAATTAAAAATTATGGCTTAAATGATTCCTGACAATCCTGTCAGAATAAAGTTTGGTGGTCTATCACACATGCTAATACTTCTTGAGCGCTTCTTCAGTTTAAAATAATATTTTGAAATAATTAGAGTAAAAATCTGCCATTGTAATTAAGAAAATCAGATTTCACGAAGATGGGTTTTAAATGTGTGGAAAATGCAAATCCCTGTCCCAAACCTTTCACCATAAATGTGCTGAATCACAATGTGAGCCTCCGAAATCTTCTTTTTTGAGGTTGTATTGTGTGTGTGTGTGATTTATTACCCCTCTAAGGTCTAATGTGTCTTTCTTCCATATTTCAGAACTCTAACACTAAAAAATATATCTCACAAATTTGTCACAACATTTCACAAAAATAAAGGAATTAACCATCTGGAACCACCTAAACAAGACTCATTCCAGCACTGACAGCCTGCTATAAACATGAATAAAGAATCCAATTATGACCCAGGCTGAGAATAGATAAGGGATTTTAATGAATTATGAGATAGTGATATAAATTATTGCCCGATGCAATAACAATGAAGAGAAGCAAACAGGAAACCTTTCACTCTAAGGAGACCACCCATAAATCCTACCCTGTATTTGCTAGTTTTTATGGCCAACTTGATAAGATGCATTCCTTGGACACAGGCATATTGCAGGTCTTGAGAGTCTATGAAGGTCTGATTGTATCGTTCATGGGATTCAAAAGCCAAATGGTCCCTGTATTAGTCAGGATTGCCCCCTCTAAACAAAATAAAATAAAACAAAACAAAACAAAAACCAAAACGAGTAGGATACATATAAATATATTTATTATGGGAATTGGCCTAAACAATTATGGAGTTTGAGATATGCCAGTAACATGCTGTCTGCAAGCTGGTGGGATAATTCAGTTTGAGGCCCCAGGTCTGAGAACTGGGTGTGGCCAGGGAGGTTCACAGAGGAGGATGCTGATGAGAACTCAAAGTTCAGATGCCCCAGGGCAGAAAGTGCTCAAAACAAGTTGCAATTTTTGCATATAATTTTGGCAGTGAATGAACAAATGATCATCACAGTGCTTCAACCTTGACTGCTGTCTGAAGTCTTTGTAAGCAAGCAGAGCCACATTGAGGTCATATTTCTACTACCAGAAATTTACCCAATAAATGTTATTGGACAAGTACTGGACAAAAAGTTAAGGTATATATTCAAGCCTGCTCATTGAAATGCTTTTAACAATGAAAAATTATAATTGTTTTAAACATTCATTAATTACAAATGATAAATTTTTTACACAAATAATGGGATAGGTTAAAGTAATCAAATAAGAGAGCCATTAGACTGAGGTGGCTCTAGTGCCTTGGTAGCCTACATTAGCTAACCAAAACCTAACCTAGAGTTAATACAATGAAAAAATAATTTAAGAGCAACCAATCACAAAGAGTCAACTAGACTCTTTGAAAAATAATAATTTTAATTATATATGTATATATAAACAATAAATGTAATAACATCTTTAATATCAAATATTTTAATGTATTGAAAGAAAAAATTTTCACAGTTGATGCAAAGACCAACTGATTAGATAAAACCACATAATTGTAATTTTCCAACAATAAGAGTATGAGAGCTTGGTTTAAATGGCTAGCTAAAGAATTTGAAGAATTAAATAATTTGAAGTATTAAAGCACAGATGGGCACTCAATGTTGCAAGGAAACTCTAAAGTCTCTATCTTTAAGTAATATTGGTCACACATACACACCAAAATAGACTAAAAAAAATAGATATAAAGATTTAAATAACATGGTACGAGACGTAAAGGACTCATTATTAAAAAATGCCCAACCGTCAATGGTTGTTCTTAATAATATATCATGAAGAAAAGAACTGTTCAACTCAAAAAAAAACTGATATATGTACTCCCATGGTACTAACAATAGTTTCCCAGAAAATGACATCATTATATTCAGTATAAATTTTTATGCAATTTCAGAAGATGACCATATTCCATTATGGTTTATTTTTATGGACCATGGTACAGTGTTCTTGAAAATAATACTATATGGTGGACAAAAGTTTCAAATAATAACCAGTGATTGGAGTACTATTTTCCCTTCGCATTCAAACAATTAAGCTCTCCTAAGCCTTCTTAAGCCATTCACTGCCTCAGGGAAGAAATGTTGTAGCAGAGCAGAAAAATAAATGGGCAAGCAAGGAAACACAAAGAAAATATTGTGTTGTTTCAAAGGTAGTGTCTTGAGAATTACAAATATCTAAAAGAATTCAGGAAATATGAAAATGTCATAAATTAGAACAAGATAGTCAGACAAGCCAAAAAAAGGAGCTTAATATTCTATGTTTTAGGAGAAGGGTGGAAGAGTTGGAAAAGCAGTAAGGATGCAGAGATTCAGAAGATCTTTGATAAAAACAGAAACAAAAAAAAGCTCTTTCTCACACCACATGTTAGAGGGTATGTGAAGGGAAAGAAATGGGTGTGGAAAATAGAAACACCCGGATATCTGGTCAGTTTGGGGAATTAGAGCATCTGGAAGTCTGCAAGTTCCCCAAGAAATGTGTCTGAATGGTGAATCTAAAACAGTGGTTCTCAACCTTTTTAATGCTGTGACCTTCTAATACAGTTCCCCATGTTGTGGTGACCCCCAATCATAAAATTATTTTCGTTGCTACTTCATAACTGTCATTTTGCTGCTGTTAATGAATCATAATGTAAATATCTGTTTTCCGATGGTCTTAGACGACCTTGCTAGCAGTTTTCAACCTGTGGGTCGCGACATCAGAACACACAGATATTTACATTAGGATTCAACAGTAGCAAAATGACAGTTATGAAGTAGCAACGAAAATAATTTTATGATCGGGGGTCACCACAACATGAAGAACTGTATTAAAAGGTCACAGCATTAAAAAAGGTTGAGAACCACTGATCTAAAAGATAAGTACAGACCAGGCTTCCTAGCCAAAGTTCCCTGAAGGCCAATATGACCCAGGAACAGTAGCATAAACGTGTGTGACTGAGAATGCCATGGAAACAGGATGTATGCAAATCTATGGTAATAGACGGTGACAGCCAGGATACTTTTGCTGGAAGCACTATGACATGCAAGGTCCCCAGGTGCCCACCAGCTGAGGAAAAAGCCAGGCGGTCCAAGTCCATTCTCTGCAGGGAGATGGAACACACCAGAAGGAACCAGGAACTGGGGGATGTCCTCATGAATGTAGCACCCTGAGATGTAGGTGAACCCCCAAAACGTAATACCTTGGAGCTTTGTAAACTTCCAGACCCTGAACTATAAATGGACTGGGATTGGGATTCTGTCACGTAGAATAGGAGTTCCTAATAGATACTAAGCTGAGAAAATAGCAGATGATATTTGTTAAAGAGCTAAATTTGTATCTTGAGATTACTTATTTTAACAAACTCAAAAATGTAAATTTTATACTCTGTAAGATTATTGAATCTCTTTGGAATCAATCTTCTATGAAAAGAGTAGTGATGGGGTTTTAGTCTAATTTAAAGGGAATTTCCCTGTTCTGCATGGGGGAAAAATGTAGCCAAATATCTCAACCTCAAAGATAATTGTAGTTTAAGCCTAGCCAGTCACTTCATAATGACCATTTATGAAAAAGATATTACATATGTGAAAATAATTTACTTTTAGACAACAGTTTATTGTTCCAGTCAAGCTCTTCACTTTTTATTTCAAGAATGTCCATAGGTTTTTGGATAAAGATGCATCAAGTTTGGACAAAAAGGGAAATTATTATGAGAAGAAAACAGTCTGTGATACCAACTTTTGCCTAAATCAGGAATGAGGAACCTTTTTTTTTTTCTGCCAAGGGCCATTTGGATGTTTATAACATCCTTCTCAGGCCATACAAAATTATCAGCTTAAAAATCAGCCTGTGATCTTTGGTCAAATCAGCCCTACTGCCTGGGTAGGGCCAGACCCAAGGATTTCCCAGGCCTGGCTGCTGGCTGCTGGCTGCTACCCACCCCTGGCCAAGTAATGGCTGCATTTTAATACAAAAAAAAAAAAGTCTTCCTCCTTTTCCTTGCCCTGGGGAGAGAGGGCTAAGCATTCCCTTCTTCTTCTTTTTTAAAATATATTTTATTGATTTTTCACAGAGAGGAAGGGAAAGGGATAGAAAGCCAAAAATATTGATGAGAGAGAGACATCGATCAGCCGCCTCCTGCACACCCCCTACTGGGGATATGCCCGAAACCAATGTACATGCCCTTGGCTGGAATCGACCCTGGGACCTTTCAGTCCCCAGGTCAACACTCTGTCCACTGAGCCAAACTGGTTTTGGCCCCCTCTTTTTCTTTTGACAACATGATATTCCTGTCTCCCTACAGTCATCTATTTAAGAGCACTGACCTGCTGAAACCAGTTTGGCTCAGTGGATAGAGTGTTGGCCTGCAGACTGAAGGGTCCCGGGTTCGATTCTGGTCAAGGGCATGCATCCTGGTTGCGGCCACATCGCCAGTCAGGGTGGTGCAGGAGGCAGCCGATCGATGTCTCTCTCTCTCCTCGATGTTTCTAACTCTCTATCCCTCTCCTCTCCTCTCTGTGAAAAATCAATAAAAATATATTGAAAAGCACTGACCTAAGGGACTCTATGGAGTTGGTCAAACCCTCACCCACCCACCCATCACATCCCTTTTTCTTTGCCCCACAGTGCCAGCCTGTGCCCAGCGGAAGGCCGGTGTTCCATTTAAATAATCTGCCCACCAGCCTGTGTGGCTCACTCCTCCCCGACCGGTATTGTGTGCAGATCACTCTGTGTTTCCATCCAGTCTCCCGTGATCCCAGGGAAACATTAGCAATAGGTCCCATCTAGCGGCCTGGAATCACCAGCAATGGCCTGGAACCACCAGCAGATTGCATGACTTCAGCCTCTCTGTTTTATTTTATTTTAAAATATATTTTATTGATTTTTTTACAGAGAGAAAGGGAGAGAGATAGAAAGAAACATCAATGAGAGAGAGACATCAATCAGCCACCTCCTGCACGCCCCACACTGGAGATGTGCCCGCAAGCAAGGTACATGCCTCCCACCGGAATCGAACCTGGGACCTTTCAGTCCGCAGGCCGACGCTCTATCCACTGAGCCAAACCGGTCTCGGCAGCATCTCTGTTTTAAAAACCAGGCAGCGATAAATCTTTGCTGCGGTGCAGTACCGTGATGCGGAAGCCTGACCCCAATCGATCCCAGCCACGCTGTTCAAAGGCAAAGCGCAGCTCTGAGCTCATTATTTTGCAAAATAGAAGCGAAATGATGGGGTGTAAATAATTATGTAATTCATTTGGAAAAAAATATATATGTCTCGCGGTCTGGCAGGTGCTCAGGAGTATAATAAAAACAGTGGCTAATAAATAGGAAGGAAACCTTGCATTAGGCCAGGGTTTCATAGATGCTGCTCTTTCACTTATTGTCATAAAAGCAGCACCTATGCACAGAAATATATAATAACATAGTCCGTCTATAATTTAATGTTAGGTTTTCCGTGAAATGTTATAACCACATAGAATATGATTACACAGTTATAAAATATATGGCTATAAACATTGCTTTTTTTTATTTAGTGATTTAGAAAAAGAAAGGGAGGTGGAGAGGGAGAGGGAGGGGGAGAGGGAGGGGAAGAGGGAGAGGGAGAAGGAGAGGGAGGGGGAGGGAGAGAGAGAGGGAGGGAGGGAGGGAGAGAATATCCATGTGAGAGAAAAGCACCCACAAGTTGCCTCCCCTATGCACCCCAACCTTAGACCAAACCCCAGCCTGGGCAAGTGCCCTGACTGGAATGGAACCCACCACCTTCTGACGGACAGGACGATGCCCCAACCACCCGAGCCACACTGGCCAGGGCTGTGAACACGCTCTGAGGTGTTGGGATTTCAGTATCTCTAGAGAATCCAGTGTCTCTAAAAAAGCAATCATTTGATTCCATAGGACGGGTCTTCCTGCCAGCTATTGTTTCTCGTTCCCTTTTACAGAAAAGATAGATGTTCTATAGAAAAGTCTCTTCTCACCATCACCAATCCTGTAATCAGCCCTTCAGTCAGCATCTGTCCCCTCCATGCTGCTCAAAGGTAACAACAGTGCCCAAGTGGCAAAATCCAGTGATCACCTTTGCTTCCAGGAAGTGGCAGGCCAGCATTTTTCAACAGAAGTGACATCCCCTCCATCTTTAAGAGCTTCCTCTTTTGGCTTCCAGGTTTTTCTTTTTCTTTCTTTCTTTTTTGTTTTTAATATATTTTATTGATTTTTCACAGAAAGAAAGGGAGAGGTATAGAAAGTCAGAAACATCGATGAGAAAGAGACATCAATCAGCCGCCTCCTGCACGTCCCCTACTGGGGATGTGCCTGCAACCAAGGTCCATGCCCCTGACCGGAATCGAACCCGGGACCTTTCAATCTGCAGGCCGACGCTCTATCCACTGAGCCAAACCGGTCTCGGCATTTTTTCTTTTTCTTGCCACTGCCTACTTTTCACTCCCTTTGCTTCCACCCATCTTCTCCCTTGCCATCCGAGTCTGCGTGTCGAAGGCCTTGCTCCTAGAATGTTCACTCACTGGACTCTCTTTGCAGGTGCTCTCAAGAAGCTCTGTGGCTTTAAATACCTTTCGAGTGCTGATTCCTATCAAACACATGTCTCCACCGCTGGCCTCTCCATCTCAAATGCTGACTCTAGTGTTCATTTGGTCTCATTATTGATTCTCTAATAAGCATCACCACAGACACAATACATGAGAATTATTTTCATCTACAGCCTCACGTCATTCTACCTTTTTTTTTCCATTTTAGAGAACAATCAATTAAATGTAAAACTCTAAGAATCTCTTTCTCTCACTCCCAATGTTTATCAGCAAGTCTAGACGGCATCTCCAGAATGTACTGGAATCTACTCGCTTGATCGTCCCCTCCACCCCATTACTCCAGGCACTGTCTTTCCTGGCACTGACGCTAACATAACCCGGAAAGGTGGCAAAAAGACTGAGAGCGAGCGAACGCTGTTGGAACCAATTGGCTTGCTGGATGTCTGGTTGCCACAAACCTACAATTTGTAAAAACTCAATAGCTGCGAAGTGCAATCGAGCCAGGCACATAAAGAAGGACTTGCCTGCAGCAGCGGCAAATGACCTTTTAATACTCAGCATATTAACAGAAAGGTACGAAATAGGTGTTTTGTGTCAAAAACAAAATACCTTCCAAGATTTGTGTGTATGTATGTGTGTATATATATGTGTGTGTGTGTATATATATATATATATATATATATATATATATATATATATATTCCGTCAAAAAGGCCACAGGCCACTTTATGGTAATAAAATTGACCAGTCCTTGGTTTCTATTTTTACTTTTATTTATTTATTTATTTAATATATTTTATTGAGTTTTTACAGAGAGGAAGGGAGAGAGATAGAGAGTCAGAAACATCAATGAGAGAGAGAAACATCAATCAGCCGCCTCCTGCACACCCCCACTGGGGATGTCCTGCCAAACCAAGGTACCTGCCCTTGACCGGAATCAATCCTAGGACCTTCCAGTCTGCAGGCCGAAGCTTTATCCACTGAGCCAAACCGGTTTTGGCCTTGGTTTCTTTTTTAACTAAAAAAATTATTTTGGGTTTTTCAGTGGTTGCCATAAAATGATAACATCATTTAAAATAGAACAGAGCAGAGAATAAATATAAGATACTCAGTTCTCTGCAGCTTAAAGTGAGTAGCTTTATCATATAACAAATCCTGGCATCTAAAATCTGAAACTGAAAGTGGAAATGCAGGGTTTAATAAGAGAGTACAGCTCACATGAGGAAGAATCTCTCTCTTTCAGGGAAAACCTTTCTCCATCCGATGCTGTTGATACTACAACAAACATGTTCATTCAAAAGTGCAATGAATTCTGCTGTTTAAAAATATATCCCAGAGGAAGGTTCTTCATTTGTCAAAGGCGAACATTTGAGAAGGTGTTTATAATTGATTTGTCAAGTGTTTGGATGTTCAGAATACCTTTATTTTCCTGTGGATGGTTCTCTAGTTTTAAGAAAGTCGTATGGATAAGACACTTGAGACACAAATGAAGAACAAGTCTGTCTTTCAGCCCTAGCTAGTGTGGCTCAGTGGATAGAGGATCGCCGTACAGACTGAAGGGTCCCGGGTTCGATTCTGGTCAAGGGCACATGGTCTGGTTGTAGGCTCAATTCCCAAGGGGGGAAGGGGTGTGCAGGAAGCAGCTGATCGATGATTTTTCTCTAATCATTGATGTTTCTATCTCTCCCTCTACCTTCGTCTCTGAAATCAATAGAAATATTTTCAAAAAAAGAAAAATTCTATTTTTCAGATCAATTTTAACAGATCTTTTTATAAGTTGTAGAAAAAAAGTGCAATTTTATTAGTGAAGGTAACAGAGTGATGGCAAGACAATTTAAGAGGGAGTAAACATGAGTTCATTTCATCATGCTACTGCACGGGTGCTAGCCCTCTTTCTCAACCATGTAAAGCAGATGGTGACTCTCAGTAAATTTAATACACAGTGAATTTAAAAACAAAACTTCCAGTTCTCTCTCATCTAAAGGGAAATAAGTTCCATGATTTACCTTACGACAAATTTTATGTGCTGTAAATATTTGAAGTGATGATAAAGACCCTATTTTATATTACTTAAGTGTGCATTAGTGTGTGCAGTTAGCTGATATTATTTTAACAAACCAAAATGTTCAATGCACTAAGCCTGTGTTACCATTCTAATGAGGTGATGATAGGAGGAATGAGACTGAGGTTTCAAATTTAGATGCAAGAGGCACACACATACACAACACACACATACACACACATACAATGTTTCAGAGCCTTTATTCAATATCCAGTGGAACAACAGATCCTAGGTCTGAGATGTTTTAAAATTATATACATGAAAATATTAGTCTGAGATGTTTTAAAATTATATACATGAAAATATTAATTCACCGGCATGCTGGAGCTAGCTAGAGTTAGCATGGGAGAGCCCATAGGGTATATCATTTTCCAAGTTCTAGTTCAGTGACTTCTAATTAATATCTTGACATCAGCTCTGCCTTGAATTTTTAACCCACAGAAATTGGTAAAAACTACAAATCAGGGACCTGTTCATTTTACGTTATTAAGCATTTACCAGGACTTGACTTACTGTAATACAAAATATTCCATTCTTCTGCATAACTTGGAGGATTAAACCTAATTAAAAGTTTTCCTAATTTCCTCGACTTGGGACGTGGGATCAGTTTATACAAATTTAAATGATTGAACTTCTTGAGATAAAAACTTCTCAGTGCTTCCTTTGTTAATTTCTAGATTAGTTTAATTCGAGAATCCTGAAATAGAAAAACATGCTTTTAAAAAAAAGTTTTTAAAAGCTGGCTAAATTTGCTATAACTAGGATACAGAAACAAATAATAAATTTGTTAAGCATAAACTTAGAGTCCATTTTTTGTGTTCATTATATTGAGTTCAGTGTTCCATTTAGTCTCTGTCATTAAAAAAACATAATGAATTGAAACTTAAACGAAAATTTCATAAAGGTGTACTTACATATTTATATACCACAAATCATGCTAATACTTTATTTCAATAAACTTTTATACGATTTAACCAAGTGCAAGGAGCAGCTGTCTGACCCAATTGCCTTGTTTATAGATTAAACGTAAATCACTCATAATTAATAAAAAATGCAGGCCAGAGGCATAGTATCATTCACCTGGAGTCATATACTCATAGACAGACACGGTGTTTCTTTATTTCCCTGCTCCACACTCACGCCTCATACTTCATACATCTTACAGCAGCCAGCCAGAACAAAAGAAACTTTGCTTGAAGAGGTCTCTTTTCGCATTAATTGTGTAGGAGAGAGGTTGGGAAAAACAAGCAGTCACCCATTGTCTCCTTTCCCGAAAAGCACAGATCCCGACTGTTCGAAGTAATTATGGACTGCAGATTCCCCTGAGTCATTTTCAGAGCTGCTGCCTCAAGTCTCTCTCCTATGAAGTAGCACCTTCGAAAAATGAATGTTGTTAGTTGAACCACAAAGAGAGCAGTGCCGGGCTTCCACTTGTATATAAGCTTTGGGTTTAAAAGTAATTATAATTTCTTTCTCTTTTCATTCACCAAATGACTTTCACACAGCAAACTTCAATCTTTTTCATGTCCTGGCACACATACGCTAGTTACTGAGATTCTGTGGCGCGCCATAAAGCATATCATACATCTTGCTGATCTGACATTCATTTGAGTATTTGAACTGCTCAAAGGTTCAGTTCATTTGAATTCTCCCCATAATTCAAGACTGAGTATCTTGTTTTGATAATGTTATAATCTAGGTGGTTTCCAAACATTATATAACATGCATAGTACAAAATTATGAGAGTGAGCTGAAATATCACATGATTCATGTGCATTACAATTAATGAATAAGCTTATTCTGGAGACAATTTGATAATGTAAATGGCTATTCCACATTCATTCTCCTCTTCTATCTATCTTCTATAAGGTAGAACATAACACTTTTATAATTATTGTCGAGATTTTCATTTAATGTATGAGCTTTGATAATTATCAGTGATGTTTATTGAACTTTGAAAAGAGAATTGGATTTTGTAAACCTTCTGATGTTAGCACTCAGAAAAGTCCTTGTGAGAGTATTTCTGAATGTTCTTAAGTAATATGTCATACCTACATAATTATATAACCCAAGAAATGATTTTGATGCGACGTGAAACGCTCTGTTTCAGTAAATCTGAGGAGACCCTAAAATATAGTGGGCTAATTAAAATGCTAAAATATTCTTAAAATCACAATATAGAAACTGTTTGAAGTATGTTGTTGGCTGTGGAAAACTGGTACATTGCTAATATTGGAGGAGATTCATAACCAGCTCACACCTCCAATAAATCAAAGATTCTATTCAATGACAAAGATTTTATTTTAATGCATGAAGAACCCTGAGATACTCAGAACTTATCATTCACAGGGAATTTTTCCCATCTAATAATGTACATTTTATTCAATCCATTGACATTTCCTCGGTTTCTTATATAACCTCTATTTTAAGAGTGAGGAAAGTAACTCTGGATCTTAATTCACTCATTCCTGAAAATGCAGGGAAGTGATATGGAAAGCAGACTGGATAGGCTAACCTTGAATAGTCAGGGTGTACAGCCAGAAATTCATAGTTGCACTATGCTTCTTTGCTTATTTGGGGGACATGTATAATTTCTTTTCATAATAATAAAGTTAGGTAAGACCAAGAGAAAGTCTAGCATCAAAATGCAAGGCTTTGGATTGAGAATGTCCTGTTCAGAGACTCCAGCTCCACAGAACCCTGAGATTAGCCAATTCTCTTCAGTCTTGGGGGGAGTGACCATCACCTCATCTGAGAGCTAAGGATAACGTTATTGAACTAGAGGCCCAATACACGAAATTCATGCAAAAGTAGGCCTTCCTTCCCAGCCTGCTTCCTCTCCAATCTGGGACTCCTTGAGGGATGTCTGACTGCCTGGGCCTAAATGGGCAGTCAGACATCCCTCTCACAATCCAGGACTGCTGGCTCCCAACTGCTCACCCACCTGCCTTCCTGATTTCCCCTAACTGTTTCTGCCTGCCAGCCTGGTCACCCCTAACTGCCCTCTCTTGCAGACCTGGGTCCCTCCCAACTGCCCTTCCCTGCAGGCCCAGTCACCCTCAACTTCCCTCCTCTGTCAGCCTGGTCACTCCTAACTGCCCTCCCCTCCAGGCTTGATCACCCCCAACTGCCCTCCCTTGTAGGCCTGGTCCCTCTCAACTGTCCTCCTCTGCTGGCCTGATCACCCACAACTGCCCTTCCTTTCAGGCCTGCTCCCTGCTAACTTCCCTCCCCTGCTGGCCATCTTGTGGTGGCCATCTTGTGTCAACATGGGGGCAAGATCATTTGACCACATGGAGGCAGCCATCTTGTATATTGGAGTGATGGTCAATCTGCATATTACTCTGTTATTAGATAGGATAGAGGCCTGGCGCACAGGTGGGGGCCACCTGGTTTGCCCTGAAGGGTGCCCTGGATCAGGGTGGGTGTTCCCTTGGGGCGTGGGGTGGCCTGTGGTGGTTTGCAGGCCAGTCACACCCCCCAGCAACCCAAGTGGAGGCCCTGGTATCTGGGATTTATTTATCTTCTACAATTGAAACTTTTTAGCCTGGAGTGAAGCCAAGCCTTCTGCTAGCACAGCCACTGAAACTTTGTTACCTTATGTGGAAGCCTTGGCCAGCCAGGCTTTGAGGAAAGCTTGGCTTCCTCCATCTCCAGGGGCAACCCAAGCCTCCCTCCTGCTCTCTATGGCGGTAGCCATCTTGGCTGAGTGAATTTACATGCCTGCTCTGATTGGCTGGTGAACATGGCTGGTGGGATTGGCTTGTGGATGTAGCAGAGGTACAGTCAATTTGCATATTAATATTTTTTAGATAGGATGCTTTTATTATTATAGATTCTCATGGGTGTTGAAAAGGATAACTAGGAAATGCCTATGGAACCTCTAGTACAGTACCCGGTATTAGATGTCTTCAAAGAGGTTCGTGTTAAATACTTTGAGTACTAAAAACTGAATACAGGAAAGATTTTAACTTTGAAGCTGAAAGAGTAAATAACTTATGAGACAGAGAGAGTGAAGAGAGAAACAAGCAATGTTAGAAAGCATCTCATGTCTCAGAACAAAGAAGCCATACTGTGCCTCATTTTTTAGAGCCTTATTGCACCAGACTGCCCTCCATCTCTGGAAACAGAGAGCCTGAGGGAGAGGAATGGAAAGGTATCAAACTCTAGTAGGAGGGGCCATGTTGAGTTTCTCCTGAGCACGGGAACCAGGTAAGAGAGGGCAAGGCACGGATTAAGAGCTGATCCCCTTTAGCACAGAGCTGTCGGAGGGAGAACAGACTATTCTGTCTCTGCTAACGGAACCACACCCCCTGAGCTCCTTATGAAGGCTCCTGAAGTGTCTCCAAATGCAAGGCAGCAACTAGATTTCCACTCCAGCGTCTCATAGTCAAAGTGGCAATTGACTTGATGTGTATCCTGTTGTCTGGCCCTACTAAGTACAGGATTCTTGCAAGAATCTAGAGGGCAGAGAGCTCAAGTTGGGATTGTATTCCATGCTAGATGCTGGAATTTTTATATTTCATAAAGTTCAGCAGGTGGAACTTATACACTGTACATATATTTTTGGTTTGCCCTTTCATCCACTAATATTTATAGCCACCCTACAAGGGTACTGAATATTCTGGAAGCAAGAGGAGGACAGTGTTTCCAAAGGAGGCCCTGGAAATAAAGGTCAGATGGCTCTTATCAAAATACACGTCGCCCCGCCACTGTGCTCAGGCGAAGCCTGCCATTCTCTCTGTATCAGAGTCCCCGAGTCCTCGCTGAGGTCAGTTAAGTTTCTTGTTTATTTGGGAAAGGTATTATAACTTGAAAATAGCACTCTTTTACCAGTATCTCTATGCAGACAGCACTTTTTAAATATAATACATTAGGGAGAGTTGTAATTTTATTACATAAGTATAATTGCTCTTTCATACTAATTGATTTTTATTGTTTGTACAATAGGCCATTGCAAAAAAAAATCACTCTTCCTGACTGGTGACCTCCTCTTCCTCTTCGTTTTCTTGTTTCTAACGTGTCTGATTTTAAAGCTAAAGATTCTACAATATGTGGTGATTGACCTTATTAACTGGGGCAATTTGTCCCAATGTGACACCCTGTCCAAAGCCAGTTGTGTTTATGCTTTAATTACTCAGTATAGATTGAGTAGAAAGTGCTCAATATCATTGCAGATTGCTAGGATTTTTCTGCAGAATTATTAACTTGTTGAGTAGTTTTCTCTTTTCAGACTTTTTTTTTAAATTTTAGAAGCAACTACAAAAATGGAAAAGCAAAAATCCATTTTACAGCCTGTCATTCGTAAAAAAAAAAAAATGCTAAAAATAAAACTGATCCCTTCATCATTACATTTGCCAGTTCTTTGAGCAACTTCTATGGAGTTTTTGTCTGTGATTCATAGCTGCTATTTTCGCCAAAAGATAGGACCAGATGTATGCAGAGATGAGGAGGGAGAATGAGAACAAGACCATTTGAAGAAAATGTCCCTCTGGCGATGTATCTAACAGGAATAAATCTCTCTGCGGCCTTCATGCTTAAATGTCACAGAAATCTTGGAGGCTGATAAGGCATTTCTCAGGTAGTACCACCTGGGCAACAATTACCGCTAGCTACACAGCAGGCTGCGGATGGGAGTTTGAGATGTCTTCCTGCTCAGACTATTGCATCAGTAACAGCGCAGACAATTTCATTCAACCCGAGGCTTCCGGCCAGACAGGGAAGACAAGATGCTGAAAAATCCCTCAGAGTTGAGGGTAATCTGAAATGTGGTAGAAAATAATTGTATGGCATATGTGATTGTATGTGTGACGTTATGGTAGACTATAGGTATGATATATGCAAGGATATGGGGAATTCTGAAGACATCACTTTGAATAGTTGTAGGCCAAAGGGAAAGATAGGAATTTAACAACATACTTGGCTTTGGTCCACCCTCTCCAGCAGCACTGTTAAATAAAAAAAATAATGATCCGCATATGTAATTTTAAATGGGTTAGCAGTCAGATTTTTGAAAAATGAAAAGAATCAAGTGAAAATAATTTAATAACAGGTCTCATTTAGCACATTGTATAAAACTTATTTCAATCATTTAAACATGTAATTGAAATTATTAAGGATACCTTACATTTTTTACATTTGATATTAAGTCTTCAAAATCCAATGTGTATTTTACACGTTAGCATGTCTTCGTTCCGTCTGGCCACATTTCATTAGCTTAATATCTATGCATGCCTCATGGCTATGGGGCTGATGAACACAGAGCTATAGAATTTTCAACATCTTTCTATGTGTTCATCTGCTCCCACGAGTTCAGGGAACACATCAACAGAAATGTCTCAAATACTATGAAAAATTACTTAAAGTGTGTGTTAAAAGTACCTACTATAGGGTATCTCAGACTTCACTGATTAAGTCAGAAAGTTCAAAGTTATAATAACTGGTGTCAGTTTGTCAATTTGCTTTTTCATGTGTGACATATGGTTCATGGTGAAGCCCAATTTGTTGTCTATTAATATAATCAAATATGTGAATAATATATCATGAAAAACATACAATTGAATGAATTTGGATAAAGTTTTTCAAGACATTAATTTCTGTCATACTAAGTTACTACTTCAGTTAAGCCATGAGGAGAATATAAGAAACATAAGAAAAAATAGTAAGAAAACCACTGAAAAGTTTACCAATATTGAATTCACCAACAGAGTGAGTTTACTGATAAGAGAATTATAGGCACCCTATAAGCTCTGTACATATTTTTTTTTTACTGACTCATTTAATTAGTAAAATGTATTAAGTAAAAAGTAAATGCACCTACCAATAGAACAGTTTATATTTTTCCTTGTCAGCATTTATTAATTTCAGCCCTAACTTTAATATACAAATATCACAATTTTTTTTTAATATGACACTAGGTCTAACCTCACCATTGACTCCAGGGATTCACTTAGAAACTGGAGGTCCCATGACGTTACTATGTCTCAAATCCACATTAAAAATTATATTCATTCTGTCCCGCAGTCTAGCCCTTCCCGTACTTCACGATTTCTAGGTTCCTTAGCCCCATTCCGATGATCATACTGATACTTCATTACACTTTGCACACTCAGTCCTGTCCTGCTCACTCAGTCTCACCACAGAAGGCTCCATCATCCTACTGCATTAGAGGAGGTGGCCTGATAATGCCCCCACTGCTCCCCTGTCCTGGTCTGTTCACCTATTCAGTCTTCTCTTCTATTGAACTCTTCATATTCCCCAACGATCTCTAAGTTATGAGGCTCCAGGGTTACATGATCTACCTTTTAAGTCTCTGTAATCAACCAGGGTGACCTCAAAATTAGCGTGGATGACTCATCTAGCACCTACAAGATCTCCAGCTACTAAATTTGCTTACGTTCAAGAGCATTCATATCTACTCACCCAGAGTAAAAGCCAATTTGTATACCAAGTCATTACTTAACATTGCTCTATCTGATAAATCTTAAAATCTATGTATATTTTCTCATAAAATCTTAGAAGGCATGCAAGATCTTTCAATTTACAGTTAAAGGAAAAATATATAATTTTATGGAAACCTTTAAAAATGATGGAGACATTATCAGGGCCTTTGGACTAAACAGAAATCTAAATATTTTTATTATTTTAAGTTAGAAAGTAGAATAGAAAATAACTCTTTTTTAAAAAATATGTAGTTGTTTTTTTTTATTGATTTCAGAGAAGAAGAGAGAGAGAGAGAAACATCAATGATGAGAGAGAATCATTGATCATCTGCCTCATATATGCCCCTCATTGGAGATCAACCCCACAAACCAGGCATGTGCCCTGATCAGGCATTGAACTGTGACCTCCTGATTCATAGGCCAATGCTCAACTCCCGAGCCAGTGGGTTAGAAAATAACTCTATAAAGGAGTCAGGACAAGTATGTAAAAATCAGAGTTGACTCCTAAATAATTACATGGCTTTGGAGAATATCACTTTGTCTCCATTTCCCTGTTCATCATGTAAGAGAGTAATATCTTCTACAACTAAGTTATCTCCTTTCCAACTGGAAAGTGTATGCGTCTGTGATAACTGGTGTGAATTATATGGCTAATTGAAGAATTAGAACATGGAGTACAGAGGTCAAGAAATATTTTGAAATTATCTGACAGCAAAATAGCCAGGGGCTTCCATTTGTAGATATTCAAAAATAAGGGGCACATTGTGATATACTATATGGAAATATATAACTTGACCACTAGGTAAGGCAGAAGGGGACTATAACTATACCCTACACATTCAGGCAATCAAAGCAAGCTGGCCTCTGGGCCCATTATGACTCTATTCTCCATCTTCCTCCACTGTCTTGGGGATGCTCACAGCTCTCAGACACAAAGCTCCAGAGTTCAAGGAAGGTTGGATCAGATGTGGGCTTGAAGTTGAGCTCTACCACTTACTGGCTGCATGTGTTTGGGTAAGACATTTCCCTTCACCAAATCTCTTTGGAATAAACAGCTTCATGTAAATATAATGAAAAATCCTAATCCCTTTTTAATGATAAATTTTAAAATGGTAGTTAATCACATTATATTGTATTGAGGTGTATAAGTTGATTAGTCATTGGTAGTTACAATCTGTCATTAGAAATACATCCTAGCTAATAAAAGAGAAATATGCAAATTGACCATACCACCACTACCCCCACCAGCCAATCAGAGTGAGTATGCAAATTAACCCAACTAAGATGTTGGTGGTCACAGAGCTGGAACAAGCAGGAGGCTTGGGTTGCTCCCGGCGATGGAAAAAGCCAAGTTACCTGCCTTCCCTGGCCTTCCCTGGCTTGACCTGTCCTCCGTTTTAGGGTACAAAGTTTCAATTATAGAAGACTAGAGACCCAGTGCACAAAATTCATGCACCGGGGTGTGCCCCTCAGCCCAGCCTGCACCCTTTCTAATCTGGGATCCCTCGAGGGATGTCTGACTGTCTGTTTAGGCCCAATCTCACAATCTAAGACTGCTGGCTCCAGAGTGGTTAGGGGCAATCAGGCACACAGGCAGGCAGGTGAGTGGTTAGGATCCAGCAGTCCCAGATTGTGAGAAGGAAGTCTTTCTGCCAGTTTAGGTTCAACCCCTGTAAATTGGCAGTAGGACATCCTTCGAGGGGTCCTAGATTGGAAAGGGTGCAAGCTAGGTTGAGGAACACCCCTCCCATGCACAAATTTCGTGTACCAGGCCACTAGTTAATAATAAAAATAAGAGTATACCAATAATAATAATCTTAACTATATTGAAATAGCAAGGCCTTCTTATGACTCCATTGAGAACCAATCCTTTTTTAAAGTTAATATACAGTTAAAAGGCTCAAATTTCGTTCCTTTGTTATAAATAGTTCTATTGCCATTAACTAAGTTTGTAAAGAGATTTGTCAAAAAGAAAAAAAAATTGGGCCTTACTTAAAGCATCCCAACATTTTTCATCACATGAATTACAAGTGTGAAAAGATGTTTATCTCTCTAGAGTTGAGTGGCTGCACATAGCCTGGGGCAGTTAAGACTTGTCATTTCCTAACTAAGCTCACTGCTCCTTTTACACTAAGGTTCCAAGTAAATAGTGTTGTTGTTATTTTCTTTCTGATTAATGTATTAAAAGTTGGAAAATATTAATTCCCATGATGACCTACATATCTCATTATTTACTTTCCAGGTACGGAAATCTAATTAAATGTAGGTCCAAACTACATAACTGTTTTTTCTGTTTTGTGTTTTTTTTTAAATATATTTTATTGATTTTTTACAGAGAGGAAGGGAAAGAGATAGAAAGTCAGAAACATCGATGAGAGAAAGACATCAATCAGCTGCCTCCTGCACACCCCACTGTGGAGATGTGCCCGCAAGCAAGGTATATGCCCCCAACTGGAATCGAACCTGGGACCTTTCAGTCAACAAGCCGACACTCTATCCACTGAGCCAAACCAGTCTCAGCCATAACTGTTTTCTTATCTTTCACTCCAAACTATGTCTTAGAATTAAAAGTGTCTGCAGGTCACTGCATTTGTCTCTGCTTTTCACAGCATCTCTCCAAGCTTAGCCTACCCCTTCCCTGCTTTTCCGGGGCATTCATGGGAGTGTTAAGTGCGGCTGGGCCAGGAACCAATCCTGGAGGCCTCCTGCTAGACGCCGGTTCTAATTTGATATCCCACATTTATCACTTCTTACTTTGCTGTTCCTCAGCCAACCTGTGCCTGGCCTTACAACAAAATCTCTATAATTCTTGAGAAAGCTGACTGTGTGCGAGTATTTACATTGCTGAGGCCAAAGGCAATCATTCCTAACCCAATGGTAGATTTCTTTATGTCTCCCTGGCTGGAAAATATTTTTGGTAGAAGTATTAATCACAAAGTCATAAAAAGAAGAATTTGTAAAAAATATGAATTGCATGTTGCATGGATGGAACGAGAGAGCATTACGCTAAGTGAAATAAGCCATTCAGAGAAAGATAAATATCATATGATCTCACTCTATTTATGGAATATAATGAACAACATAAACAGATGAACAAAAACAGATCCAGAGACAGAGAGACATTGATCAGACCATCAAACCTCAGAGGGAAGGCAGGGGAGGGTGAGGGTAAGGGGAAGAGATCCACCAAAGGACTTGTATCCAAGCATATAAGCCTCACCAATGGACACAGACAACAGGGGGGTGAGGGAATGAGTGGGGGGATAAGGGATTAAAGGGGAGATAAGATACATATGTAACATCTTAATCAATAAAGAAATTAAAAAATATGAATTGCAGTATAAAGCTGTTAACATCTTCATCTGTAAGTGAATAGTTAAAATCATATTCCCAATGCTTTCTACACACTAATACAAATTAAGATGCCCAGTACAATGGTACCTCGAGATACGAGTGCCCTAACATACGAGATTTTTGAGATATGAGCCATCGAGCAAGCGAGTGATTTTTGCTTTGAAATACGAGCAACATTTGAGATAGGAGTAATCACACGGATCGGCCAGCTGCACAGGACCCACCAGTTTACCACGACTCGAGCATCTCATAGTTTCCCATGCCTCAAGGTTACGGAACAAATTAAACTCATACCTCGAGTTACCACTGTACTTGAAACCTCAAACAGAGGCACTAAAGTCATGCCTGCCATCCTTGGTAAATGTACACTTTCCCTGAAACCCTCAAACAGAATTGATGCCATCCAGGGTCATTCACTCTTCAACCCATCCTTATCACTGCTGTCCCACAATTCACCTCCTGCCCCTCCTCAGAGGGCCTTGATAGACTTTCTCCATGCAAGGATCTAGGGCACTGCTGGCTACGATATTCTAAAAACAAAAAGTCAGCCGAACCTGTTTGGCTCAGTGGATAGAGCATCGGTCTGTGGACTGAAAGGTCCCAGGTTCAATTCCGGTCAAGGGCATGTATCCTGGTTGCAGGCACATCCCCAGTAGGGGGCATGTAGGAGGCAGCTGATCGATGTCTCTCTCTCATCGATGTTTCTAACTCTCTATCCCTCTCCCTTCCTCTATGTAAAAAAATCAATAAAAGATATTAAAAATAAAAATAAAAACAGAAGTCAGTTTGTAGGCACACAAATCTACTTTGGCCCAATGATGAATCCTTTAATCATGAGAAAAGTCACTGAGCTTATACCATTGGATATTCTTGTCTGTAAAATACATGAAAATAATGCGTATGGCACAAGACTGCTGGGAGACCATTTGAGTCATTACTCAATTCCCACTGCTGTTTGGAAAATGGAGCTTTTCCGTTACATTTGCTTCCCTCTCCCATGCAATCTCCCTGTTCACTGCCAAGCAATGTGTCACAAAGAGAGTTCCCGAAGCAAAGGGCACAGTATGGCTCTTCGGGTTTCTCACATGGAAAGATGCTCACGCTTAGCACGACAGCAGTGATGCAAAGGCACCAAACAACACTTTCTGACTGACATTCTGTAAAGATCTGGGTTAATGAAACACATCACAAGCCGGTAAGCCTTAGGTAAAGCCGATGTCTAACAAACAATCATTAATATGATTTTAATATAATTCTCTACTTAAAACTGAAGAATATCTGTGCTTAAATAATTTTAAACACATCCAATTTTTAAACACAAGAGAACGGGTGATTGATCTGAACAATAAGGAAATTCTCCTTGCCAACGATTTATATTTTAGAAGTTTATAGGCATTGGAGCAATAGGAAAATTCAAAAAGGGAGTCCTTATTAGTATCAAACATGAAAGATCTTACTTGAATGTGGATCGGTCATGTTCCAGTGGTAATCATAAAACAATTTTAAGAAACATAATATATCGATGTTATGACAGCCAGTAAAAACCGCGATAAAAGTACTTTATCAGATTCTAGAAAATATCATTTCTGATGTCGCTCATTAAAATTCCGTATCCAGATAATTGGGGCTAATGGGGAAGATAATCAGAATCAATGTCAGAGCAGCCCAGTCTCATTTCTCTAAAATGATCTCGTCTTTTGCTCTGGGAACTGTGTCCGGGCCGCTCAGAAGTACAGCGTGACATGCCAGCCGAGGAGACGGGAACCGTATTGTCTTGTCAGGAACTACCTTGAGAAGCCATGTCATCTTCACAGCACTTAGTGTGAAGGGATCTCATGAGGAAACATTTCAAATGCATGTTCACCGTAGTCTTATGAGACGCTAAAAATGCCAAATTGGTTGGTATGTAGCTTTTGTGCATTTGTTTTGGCAGTGAGTTATCCATGGTGTAATAATTCGAACTACACTTGGGGCATCTACTATATATTTGGTATTATAACAAGAGAGCTACCTCAATCTTCCCATCGTTTCTATGAAGTTACTCTTACTGTTTTCATTTTACAGATGAAGAGATTCTTATCAGAGAATGCAAATATTCTTCTTGAGGTCCCATAGCAGGAAAATGGAGAAGTGAATCTATTCTCACACCATAAAAATAGGTATGTGAGAAGATTAAAAAAAAAAAAAAAAAAAAAAACAGGTTCTAAAATCGGGCTCCTTCAGTTTGATTATTGCCTCTGAAATACCTCACCTAAAAGGCACGAAGAACAGAGCGAGCACTGTACTACATCTCAATCGTCAAATGCAAACTAAAGAGCTTTGCAAACAGATTTTTGCTTCCTGCTGCATTCACAAACACAAGCCCTAAAAGTCTTACATGCAACTTCATGGAAGAGACAACGTGTAAAGTCTACTATACAGAATTTTATTAGCTGGATTTTAACTTGCATTCAGGTAAATGTTGCAATGAGGAAGTTTGTATTCATGGTTTTTAAAAAACTAAAATTCTATTCTTTTAAGAATCCTACTCTCGATGCAGAGGAGCCAAGATGGCGGCATAGGTAAACACCTACACTGCTGCCTCGCACAACAATTTCAAAACTACAACTAAAAGACAGAACAGACATCATCCAGAACCACAGGAAAGCTGGCTGAGTGGAAGTTCTACAGCTAGAAGGAAAGAGAGGGGCTCACAGACACCCAGAGGAACTGCAAAAAGCTGAGGTACGGAG
>PVJN01033946.1:0-23083 GCA_004026805.1 Lasiurus borealis | reverse complement strand
GGGGGAAGGGCTGCGATTCCATTGGGCGTCGGAGCTGCCCTCCCGAGAAATCCAGCTGGGACCGGTCGGAGGCCACCCCGGCCCGGGGCTGCGTGCGGGCTGGTTTTAGAGGGGCTGCCGGGAAAGCTTGTTGGGGGGGGGGGCATCTTGCAGCCCTTCTGGCCCTTTTCGTAATTGCACAGGAGACTGGGCCACAGCCCTGGCCCGCTGTGGCTCAGTGGGTTGAGCTTGATCCCATTGCACCAACAGGACCTGGTCAGGGCACAGGTCCAGGTTCTGGGTTCGAGCCCCAGGGGGGGTGCGTGCAGGAAGCAGCCTCTGGGTATTTCTCACGTGGATGTTTCTCTCCCTCTCCCTAAAATAAATTTAATTTTTTTTTAATCACATAAGTGTAGACCTGTTCATGATCGCTCATGGGACTAGACTTTTTTTTTTATTCATTCAACCAACACTTGTTGCACGGCTGATATTTACCAGGCTGGTGGTCTAGGGGCCGAGGAGACCTTCCCAGGACCAGCTGCATAATTTGCAGGGCCTCGTGCAACAGGAAAATGCAAAGCCCCCTTTTTTAGGATTGGTTCCGAATTGAGAGAGAGCAGTAAGCTGAGTGCTGAGCCCTGCTAAGCTAGGGCCCTGTCACAGTCCCCCCCGCTGACCACCAAACACAAAACTTAGCTCCAGGCGGGTAGCCTCTGAGGAAGTTAGTTCATGGGGAGAAGGGTCGGGCCAAACGCAGCATTTCCAGGTAAGGTAAAAAAGTAGGACAAGACCAAAGGGTTAAGAAGGTTAGCAATTATTTGGACTTTATTCCGTGTATAGGTAGTGGTTGGCCTTTGAAGGCTTTTAACTTGCAAAGCGGCTCCTGCAGGCAATGTTTGGTGACTATCGATCTGGGTTTGCAATGGTGAGCGCATCGGAGGACAAGAGGAAGGAGGGAGATTTGGGGGCTGCTGGCAACAGTGGCGGGAGGACCTGGGCTGGGGAAGCAGTGAGAGAAATGGAAGAAAATGCTCCAGTTGTAAGAGGAGGCTCAATGGCAGTGCACACCCCCGTGTTTACCCTCCCTGCTCCTGCGACCCACTCGCTCCAGCCCCTTCTCGGATCCTCTGTGGTCCCGGCACGGTCAGTAGCTGGCCTTTGGACTTCGGGCAGGTTGCTTCATCGTCCCTGGCGCCCGGTTCCCCACCTGTCAGCGAGGGAGCCGGCCTGCAGTGCTGCCCAGGTTCTGCCAAGCCCAACCTGGTTCTGAATCGGCGACTCTGACTTTTCACCGAGCGCCTACCTCCAACACTCACTCATGGGTTCGCTGAGTATTTACGGGGTCCGTCCTGTGCGGCAGGTAGAATATTCAACGGGGAATCACACCCTGGGGTCGGGTAGATGTCTCCTTTTGGTAGTTGCTGATCCCTCTGGCCATGAACTTGGCCTTGCAGCAGCTGCTGCTAATAGCGACCTGGAGAAGAAACTGAAGCATAGCTTTCCGTTTCTGTGCGATGTTATAACTCCAACGGCCTCAGGGTCCTTCCCGGTGTTGGCTGTTCGAACGCTTTGTAACTCCTTAGATCCGCTTGACCGAGAAGGGAATCTAGAGAACCAGTTGGGGATCCAAGTCTATGAGTGTGGTCTTGTTGTAGATGTGAAATTTCGGACCTCTCCCCTTCCCGTCTCCCAGATGAGAACTCAAAGTTTGGGATCTCCCCATTTCCACATACCAACGTACCCACATTGACATCTTCTCAGTGAGGCCATCCCTTGGTTTGCTGGTATTTTGGGGACCCGTCCCTCCTACCCCCTCAAATTTTCACTCCACCGGATTTTCCTCTTCATTGTGTAAACATGTGTATATCTATCACATCTTGATATTTTGCTCAGCCCTTCAATGACTTGGTCTTTATGCGGCATTTGCAATGCTTATCATTTAACTCTTGAAATTCTTTACTTTGGCTTCCAGCCAACCAGTCTCTAATGGTGTTCCTCCCATCTCTCTCTCTGTCCCCTTTTTGGGTTCTTTCTGAGCTTGTCTTCAGGATCTATCCATCCATTTCCTTCCTTTCCCTTCCCTTCTCTCTCTCTCCATTCTTCTGCATGAGTCCATCCAGTGTTGTGTAATGAAAAGAGCTTGGACTTTGGATTTAAAAAGACCCAGCTTCACCATTGATTAGCTTTGTCATCCTGGGACTAGGTTGGTAACCTTTCTAGTTCTCCTTTTCCATTTGTGAAACACTAGAGGCCCGGTGCACGAATTCATGCACCAGTGGGATCCCTCCACCTGGCCTGTGTGATCAGGCTGAAACTGGCTCTCTGACAACCCCCGAGGGGTCCCAGATTGTGAGAGAGTGCGGGCCGTGCCATTGGATCAGGCCTGGGGAGGGACGCAGGAGGTTGGCCAGCCAGGGAGGGACCATAGGAGGGCTCCAGAAGTGTTTGGTAAATCTCACTCATTCCAGATCAGCTGGACCTCAGCAGCAAGCTAACCTTACCAGTTGGAGCATCTGCCTCCTGGTGGTCAGTGCATGTCATAGCAAGCAGTTGAGCAGCCTTAGCATGTCATTAGCATATTATGCTTTGATTGGTTGAATGGATGACCGGACAACTGGATACTTAGCATATTAGGCTTTTATTATATAGGATGTTAGCTACCTTGTAAAGTTGTAAATATATGTACAAATGCCTAAACATGTGCCCTCTATAAAGTATACACTTGGCAAATATTAAGCCCCTTTTCCTTTACATGACGTAGCTACTCCCAGCATCTTTAGCGCAGACTGCCTCAGGTCCTTTCTCCTAACTTTCTGTTGGGACTTACGCATACAACACATGTCAGTGGGGATCAAATTATATTTGACCGCCTGCTATGGGCCAGGCACCCTACTAGGGTAAATAAAATCATAAATAAAAGGTATCTCACGCCCCCTCCCCCAAGAAGCATCAAGTTTATACACATAATTCTACAGGAATCTGGAAGGTCTTAACTCGGTCTAAGAGGAGTTAGGGAAAGCTTCCTGGAAATGTCATGAGCCAAGTCTTAAAGAATGGGTTAGGCCAAAACCGGTTTGGCTCAGTGGATAGAGCATCAGCCTGTGGACTGAAAGGGTGTGTATCTTGGTTGTGGGCACATCCCTAGTAGGGGGCGTGCAGGAGGCAGCTGATCGATGTCTCTCTCTCTCATCGATGTTTCTGACTCTCTATCCCTCTCCCTTCCTCTCTGTAAAAATCAATAAAATATATTAAAAAAAGAATGGGTTAGTATTCGCTAGAGTGAGCAAGGGTAAGACAGGAATTTCACAAAGGTATGGAGCAATGAAAGAGCAGCTCTGAGTCCCTAGAGAAGGAGACAGGAACAGTGGGAGGTGAGGCGAGAGAGGTAGACAGGGAAAGAGACATCGGAAGTATTACATCCACGCTTAGGAACTTGGCTTTTATCCCACACGTGCTAGGAAGCCACCGAAAGGAGGAAATGGTATGCTTAGCTTTGCAAAGATTATGAACAGCAATTTCTTGGAAGAAACACAAGCAGGGAATAAGTATCTGAAAGATATTGAGCCTTATTAAAAATTAGAAAAATACAAATTAAGGTAATAGTGAAATAGCCTTTTATGTCCACCGAATTGGCAAAAATTAATAAGTCCTGGTAAACTCCTAATTTCTGAAAACTATTACACACCAAGCCTTCATTAGGCTAAACATTTACCAGTTACTACAATAAGTCCTCCACTGTCTGAGTTTTCAAATATCAACACCTGTTCCGAAATCATTTTGGAATTGTAACTCTTATTCCCTTGTTGTCCACTGAATGTTTATGTTTTCAAAAAATGTGTATTATTGAAGCTCTCGCCCTTCCACCCCCGAACACGAGAGTATTTGGAGGTGGGGCTTTGCGAGATAATTCGGGTTAGATGAGGGCAGGAGGGGGGAGCCGGGTCTGATGAGATTAGAGAAAGACCCCAGAGAGTGTTCCCCCTCTCTCTGCCATGTTCCCACAAGTAGATCGCTGGAGCACACAGGGAGAAGGTGGCCCCCTCAAACCCAGAGGCGAGCCTCAGAACGAAACGCACTGGCCAGCCGCCAGGACTGTGAGAAATGATGGAGTCCGCTGCTTAAGCCAGCACCTGTGGGGAATTCTGTTATGGCCAACGGAGCAGACGAAGATGCCGCTAGCAAGGGATTGTTTAGGGGTCACCATCAAAGTCATTTTTAAGCCAAAGGTTGATCAAACCGGATTGGAAAAGGAAATAGAGCTCTACAGACTGAGACTCATTTTCTCGTGTTAACGCGTTAAGTGTCTCCGAAACATACATCGGAAGAGGGGCATCAAAACTCGCTTGCATGATTGTTGAAATGACTGTTGAATTTTTAAGGGAATTTCATTTGGCTGTATGTGATATATTTTGTTTTAAAAAGGTCTCTCTACACAAATATTAATGGCAATTTATTACATAAATAAAGCAAAGGACAAGTTAAATTATTTCAGTTTTTGTATACTTAACTGTTTGGATACATAGGTCCTGTATTCTATACATTCCTTCAACAACGATTGGAGGCTGACCATCCGTCAAGAATATACAAGGTACAGTGGATACGCCTTTAAGAACAAATACTCTCTTTAAAGGAATACACGAGTACATAATCTTACAGTGTGAGGAAATCCAAAGGCTAAATGAAAATACATATGTCTCAGAAGAAAAACACACTTTAATGCAGTTAGAGTGGTTTTTGAAGAAATTACTGGAAATATAAAATATTTGTTTTCTGGCCACACAATGCATGGCTGAAAAAAATACATATTTTACTTAAGATATTTATCAAATCCAGCAATTCATCATTTTAACTATTATATCCATCAATGTGATGAATAGTCCAAATTCGTTATCAAATCTTATTCTAAGTTAACGTCTTCAAAATGACAAAGTCCATGTATTTTTTAAATTCTGTCATTTGCTCCGCAATAATCAAAATGTAAAACCTCAGAATTATCAGACTACATAAGAGAAACAATTTCATTGCAACAGATTCTATTTCCCGAACTTCTCTATTAAAACTCTTCAAGGGATGAATAGGATCTTCTCGTTTAGTTAGGATGGCTTATTAGTATTTTCAGTTGGTGACCAATCTTTGTGTCAATGTCGTCATGTGATGGTGGTGGCACTCATGAACAGGCAACTGACTGTCGGTGGGTCCACCTAGCAGGATCTGGGACATAAATTTAAAGTATTTTATTATACAATGTTAGACTCAGATTTGATTTAATATTGAATTCACCTGGACAGGAATACTCATGAATATGCCTCCTGGTGAGGAGATGAAATATAGAAACCCTATATTTTTTTAAGTAACATTTTGAAATGTTGCTTAATGTTAAACATGCCATTTTCAAATAATTAAACCCTTCCTGAGATCATGAGCAACAGAGTTTCAAAAATTAGACTTTTCATCACTTCCATGACATTTTAGCATTCGTAGGCTCTTGGAGAAGGTTCTACGTGAAAGAGGGAAAGGAGAAAGGAGGGGTTCATATTATTTCTGTTGTTTCTCACCTAAAAATAGCTACATATTTAAAAAGATAGATTCTATAAAGAGGTTATTTGTTGATGAGACTTTTGCCACTTAATCTTTCTTTCAAGTTAACATTTTTAGTACCTACCAACTCATTTTCTACTAGACCCCATTTTATTGTTAACAATATAAATTTTATAATAATATAAATGATAGAAATTTTATACATTTCAAAGAATAATAAGCCATTTGTTTAATAATAACAAGAGAAATCATAGTACTCAGTGCTTTGAATCACTGAGTCAAACACTTTCTGATGCTGACCCGCATTATCTGTCTCAATTACATTTTTGGTATTAGGCAAAGGAAGGTATTTCATCAAGTTCTGCACATGATGGATTATTAAATTATGTCTGATTAAAGCAGCTTTAAGATGTAAAATCATTGAAAGTTGGAAAACTTTATCTTTGTAAAAGTATATCCCTCAGTCCTCTGTAGAGCAGAATTGAAGGCTAAATGGAATGATTACTGAAAACATTTGGCTGACTGTATTAGGTACCTACATCTCTATAAAAATCTGTTTCCTTGACGATGTTTTTCTCCAAAAGTAATGCTGAACTTGAATTTTACTCCCACACATCGGTATGAAAACCTATATGTCTGGTAGGTGGACTGAGGGGTCCCAGGTTCAATGTCGGTCAAGGGCACATGCCTAGGCTGTGGGCTCCATCCCCAGTGAGGGGCATGCAGGAGGCAACCAGTCAATGATTCTCTCTCATCATTGATGTTTCTGTCTCTCTCTCTCCTCCTCTCTGAAATGGGAAGAGGAAGAGGGAAGGGAAGAGGAAGGAGGAAAGGAAAGTGAACTCATTTCACACCAGGCAAAGAAAGTCTTTGAAAATAAAGCAGTCACATTCCAAAAAGGGAATAAAGAGGGTTTTTCTCATTTGCAGCCAGATTTGGCTCCACCTCAAGTGTTTATAATTTCTCCTATTATGGCCAATCATAGGAGAACGAGAGCACGTGAAGAGACATATCGGTAAACGGTTAGTTTCAGGGCAGCCATTAGTACTTTAAATGGTGAAAATGGTCTTTTATACCCTTGGCATGTAAGTGACATGCAGCATCATGGTGAGGCTGACCTGTGTTACATCCCAATGAAGGCCCATTTAGAAGACGGGATTTCAAACCCGCTCCCCTGTCCAAACCAGCAGGGACCCTCAGCCCGACCCTCTGCCAACAAATCCAAAGTCCCGCCTTTAAAAACCGGCTTCTTACATCCGGATGGTGCTGGCCTGCCGGCCGGAAAGGCCTTTACCTGGTCTGTGGTTAGAGCCTCGCGTGAAGCCATCCTCCTCCTCATCACAGCTGTCGCAGTTCGGTGGGGGGAGGCTGGCGTCTGCCTGGCTCTCGGCTTGATGGACGTCTTTCTGCTTCTCGAAGCTTCGAAGAGCAACAAGACGGTGATGGATGGCAGCGTACAGAGATGCTGTGTCCTTGGCACTGGCCTGCGTGGGGGACATTGCGGGGTTCAGAATACAAATAGCAGCCCCGTTTGAGGGAGTTTTCATCTTTCACTGTTAACCAGGAAGGAACTGCATGGCATACGTCTAGAACAGTGGTTCTTAACCTTCCTAAGGCTGCAACCCTTGCATACAGTTCTTCATGTGGTGGTGACCCCCAACCATGACATGTTGCTCCTGTGATGCATCGTGATGTAAATATCTGCATTTTCTGATGGTCTTAGGCGACCCCTGTGAAAGGGTCGTTTGACCCCCAAAGGGGTCACGACCCACAGGTTGAGAACTGCTGGTCTAGAAGGTAAACAGCCCTAAACACTGAAGGATAAAAAGTCCCTTGATCTGGAACCAAACTGAATCCCAAGGCAGATGGTTTTGTAAGAGGCCCCAGGTTGTGCATTTTCAGTGGAGAAAGTGACATTTTGTGATTGGAAATTTCCATTTGAATTTAACTTTGTAAAGACCATCCTTCCTCCACTATTTTACTCTGTAGAAAATTGTAGAGTGGAGGGGGGGGGAGATAGGAGAGGGGAGGGGGGAGGCTTCATTTCCTTTACATCACTTTGCGTGGACACCCCTGCAAGCCCCGAGCTCTGTGGACGAGCAGAGCTCACTAGGGCAGTCTATGGCGTTGTACCCCAAACCCATCAGAAGCACTTGTTTTCCGTACTTTTCCGTGCTAGTTTTATGGTTGCCATAAATATCAAAAGCAGAGTGACAGTACCATTTGTATAACCGTTATTGTTATTCTGTGTTACCCATTTTCTACAACAAAACTGTGGTTATGTATCCATGAATATTCACAAAGCACCCAGCACAGGTGTTCAGCAAACTCCTACTCCCCTCTCCCTTTGACGGGTGTGACATGTCTGAACTGACACAGCTAGTTGACCAACTGTCCGGCTCTTGAATCCCGGGTTTCTGTCATCTAACTCCGTGTTCTTTAAGGTAGCATGGCAGTCGTTTATACGTTTGTATCTTCTCACAATTTCCAAGAAAATCTGGAACATTTTTCCTCTTTGCTAACCTTTCAGAGAATTACCAAACATTTTAAAACTCAGAACTGCGGGTTGAACCAACTAACTATATGTCAACTCTTGGGAGAAGGGTTTTAAAGTGTTTTTTTTTTTTCATGTGCATGTATTTAAGTTGCTTTAAATACTTGTGGGTGGAAACATTTAAATATAAATGCAATAACATATTTTTGGTTCTCATATTGTATTTGATATTACAGAGTAGTTGTCCAATAAATATTTGTTGGCTTGACTAATTTTTATATCACGTGCAAAGGTGTAATTTTCTTTAGTAAGCTAAATGACAAATATTGAGCGTATTTGTAATTGAAATATAAATGTTATTCTGCTTCTTTGACTTTCTTACACTAAATTTGTAATGCCTTTCACTACCCAATATATCTATTTCCTTTGGACAAATTCATTCAGATGTTTTCGTTTAAGAAATTCTGAAGTTAAAGATAAAACAACATGATATATTTTTGTAACAAATAGTAATAAATTTTCTATGCTTTAAAAATTATAACTCTGAGGAAGTACTATAAAAAATACTAGTGAGAATGAAAACTGGTTCAGTCTTTCTGGAGAGAAATTTGTCAAGACAAGTCAAAACTTGTTTCCAAGAAATTTAACAGGTACGTACACAGAGAGTTTCCCTCAGCCTCCTTAAATAATTCATAACAATGAAACAGTAAATTACCTAGGTATTTCACAAAGTGGAATTAATGGAATAAACTCTGATGCATAATTCAATAGAATTCTTTTCACCTGTTAAAGTAATTTTTGCAGAAGGAACTATGAAATGTCACAAAAACACTCATTTTCATTGATAAGTGAAAAAGGTACATGTATATATTTTACAATCAAATATTAGCTATCTAATCTTCTTACCCATTTTATGAAGTATATCATTCTCTTCATTTATCAGGTGAGTACAATCAGGTTAAGGGAGGCTAGCTAAGTTGCCTGAAGGTCAGACAGTATGTACAGTAGGGCACATGTCCTGTACAATAAAGAGCTAATATGCTAATTAGACCAAACAGCAGAACGACCACGACTGTCTGCACGACCTTCTGGATGGAGCCAGGGCTGCGAGGGGCTGCGAGGGCCGGGCCTCTTGCACAAATGTCCTGCTTCGGGCCTCTATTGTCTTACACACATGTGTACATGTGTTTATACATTAAAATACAGGGTACGACCAAAGCATTAAGAGTGACCATTATTTGGAGTGACTTTTATTTGCATTTTGTTCGCTTGTCTCTAAAAAAACAGCCTACGATTAGAAAAGACACAGGAGTTCAGTGTGGAGCAGCAGACTCCAAACCCGGCGGACAGCCTCAGGCAGCTGCGTGGACCGTTCCAAGCGGGTGACCTGCCTGGCAGAGTGTCACCTGTGTCCCTGGCGGACAGGGCTGAGCATCATCTTACTCAGCAGCTCCGTACTCTGCCTCACTCACACCTCACGTTGCACTTCCGGTGAAGTGACAGAACCTTTGGTTTCTCATCGGTGGTCACCGGCCAACGTGTTTTCCACTCGCCTGTCGAAGCCAGGCCACTGTACGGCTGCTTCTGCCCGAGTCACCTCGGTCCTCAGTTTTCTCCG
This sequence comes from Lasiurus borealis, assembly GCA_004026805.1. Taxonomy (NCBI): domain Eukaryota; kingdom Metazoa; phylum Chordata; class Mammalia; order Chiroptera; family Vespertilionidae; genus Lasiurus; species Lasiurus borealis. Next base: position 13,454 of record PVJN01033946.1, on the reverse strand, counting down.
GGGTCACAGCCCCGAGGGGGACCCAGCCTTTCTTTTTTCTGACCTGATTCCTGCCATTTCTCTCTCTCTCTCTCTCTCTCTCTCTCTCTCTCTCTCTCTCTCTCTCTCTCTCTCTTTCTCTCTCTCTCTCTCTCCTGGGTATCTTCTCTTTAAGGTCAAGCATTCCTTTTGCAGGAAAAGAGCGGAGCTGGCTCCATCCTGTTACCTTGGAGACGGACGCCCGTCCAGAACTGGAATTTGCTGTGGGACTGGCGCACTCGCTAGCCTGTGTTTTTCCATCTCTCCCTCTTCCTTCCCCGGGACCTCAAAGCTGGCTCCGGTTCAGCATTCAGTGTGAGCACCAGGCTGTGGGTTTGGCTAGCTTCTTGCCAATAGTCCCTTTGGTGACTTAGTAAGATGGCTGAGGTAATTTCAATAGTAAAGATAAATATAGAGGTTCAATGGCTTCTATCAATAAAAACATCTTGGGCCAAAACCGGTTTGGCTCAGTGGATGGAGCGCTGGCCTTCGGACTGAAGGGTCCCAGGTTCGATTCCGGTCAAGGGCATGTACCTTGGTTACGGGCACATCCCCAGTAGGGGGCATCCAGGAGGCAGCTGATCGATGTCTCTCTCATCGATGTTTCTAACTCTCTCTCCCTCTCCCTTCCTCTCTGTAAAAAATCAATAAAATATATTTAAAAAAAATATCTTGGGATAGGTACCAGTTGATGGCTCCGGATTTAGGTGTGAATTTCTAAATTCCATGGAAAATGTCGGTCTCATAGTAGACTGTAGACAACCAAGGTGAATGGCCGATTTTGGCCAGTGGTACAGGTTACACAATAAAATAGAAAAACAAAACAACACAGATGAGTCATTGCAGAGATCTAGAAAGATGGCAGGCTGGGTTACCCTCTGACACTGAAATTACCGCTTACCTGAATTAAAAACACTCTGATGCTGTAGTCTTCTAAGTCGGTGGCTGTGATCCGTAAATTCCGGTGGCTGGCTCTCTGAAGCTCCATGCGGGTCCAGAGTTTGCTGTTGAGAATCAGCCGCAGGCTGCCCTGGTTGCGCATAACTGAAACGGGGAGGCGGATGCATCAGCCTGCTGAAGAGCTGATCTCTTACCCTGTCAGGGGGACTCCCCGTACTGAAAGCAAAGTAAATCTCATACTTATTTTTCAGACTGTATTTTCCCTATGAAGTTTGACTAGATGATAACTGGGTTTTCAAACTGAACTTTATTATGTTAAAGAATTTTTTTCTTTTTTGTTAAAATGCTGGAATTACATATTTTTACTATATTAAAAATGATTAAAATTTTAGTACGCCTTTGAGGACCTAATGTTATGAAGAATTTACCCCAAAGTTGTTTAGAGAAAACGGAAATGAAATTAAAAAATAGAATGAGTTAAATACAGTGGTACCTCGAGATACGAGTTTGATTCGTTCAGTAACCTTGAGGTGTGGGAAACTACGAGACGCTCGAGTCTCAGTAAACTGGTGGGTCGTGTGCAACCAGCCGATCCACGCGATGACTCCTATCTCAACTGTTGCTCGTATTTCAAAGCAAAAATCGTTCGCTCAACAGCTCGTATCTCAAAAATCTCATATGTTAGGGCACTCATATCTCGAGGTACCACTGTAAATGATGGTACAGCTGTTCAAGGTATTATGAACCCATTAAGTAGACTGAAGAGGCCCAGCATGGCTCAATGATTGAGCTTCGACCTATGAACCAGGAGGTCTCGGTTTGATTCACAAGCCCAGTGGAGCATGCAGGAGGCAGCCAATCAATGGTTCTCTCTCATCACTGGTGTTTCTATCACTTTTCCTCTCCTCTCTCTATGAAATAAAATATATATGTTTTTGAAAAAGGAAGACTGCAGAAAAGAGAATTATTGATGTAGAAAAGTGATCATGGCATATACTATGTAAACAGGAAGAAACCCAGTTGCAAAGCAATACAAACACCATGAAACACGCCCTTTTCAATACATGTGTACATGTATGTAGATAGATAACAAAGTCTAGAAGAATAAGTATTGTAAACAGAAGCTAGCACAGGAAGATAGACCTATGAGTGATTTCTTTCCTTTCTGTTGATGCATATTTTCTGTCTTCTATAATGAACTTGTATGTCCTGTATAATTTAAAAATAAAAAAGGTTGTTTTGTGGTTCTTTTGGCAGGCGACGGAAGGAGTGAAATTAAACCAAAGTAGAAAAACAAGCAGCACCTGCCCTGGGAATAGTACTTAGAAACCTGTTTGCCAGTGGCAGAACTGAAGACACTGTTTCTATTCTCTTCCTCTGAACCCTATTCCTTGGCCATTTGTTGAGCGTGATATCTGAAACTCAGCAAACACGCATGCACTTAGATCCGACTGCAGTCTGTGGTCTCCTGCCCAGCTCTGACTGGTTAGTGTTGACCAGTTAACCAAACCTACCCCCCTGCACAGACCTCCGTGTGGGCTCACTTTGAGGTGGGGCCTCGGAATGAGGCCCCTGTGCCCTCAGCTGCCAGACACCCCCTGATGTTCAGTGTGAGTGACCCCAGATTCCAGCCAGCACTCCGTCTGCAGGATTCAATGACCACACGCCTTCGTTTCCCTGGACACGGACCCTTCATCCCAGCCCGCACACATGCCGTGAATGGCATTGTAAATTATAGGGCACATATTCTCTCTGAGGCAAACTCTCTTCACTTTTTAAATAATTTGTATCATATTCCTTTAAATCATAATGGATTGCTATTTGGGTATGTGGTGGGCTCCTTCATGGGTACTTCACATACATTATCTCACTGAATTCTCCCAATCAAGTTAGACTATTATTAAATTTTCATTTATTGATTTTGAGAGAGAGAGGGAGAAAGAGAGAGGGAGAAACAAGAAACATCAATTTGTTGTTCCACTTATTCATTCATTGGTTGCTTCATATATATATATATGTATGTATATGTATATATATGTATGTATATGTATATATAGTATATATATTATTGATTTTTACAGAGAGGAAGGATAGTTAGAAACATCCATGAGAGAGAGACATCGATCAGCCGCCTCCTGCACACCCCCTACTGGGGATGTGCCCGCAATCAAGGTACATGCCCTTGACCGGAATCAAACCTGGGACCTTTCAGTCCTCAGGCCGATGCTCTATCCGCTGAGCCAAACCGGTTTCGGCACTGGTTGCTTCTTCTATGTGCCTTGACCAAGGATCGAACCTGCAGCCTTGATGTATGGGGTCACCAGGCTTACCAACTGAGCTACCTGGCCGGGCCATTACCCTCTTTTAAAATGATACCAGAGTGGCTAACTCACTGTCTAAGGTCGCCAGTTAGTCAGTGAGGGGGCGGGGGGGGGGAGGGGGAGCCAGAACTGGGATCAGCGTCCTCTGACAGAAGAGCCTGCTCTAACCAGGAGGCTCCTAGCACAGTGCAAACAACCTTGCTTTCCACAGTCTGACTTCTTGACGTACTTGATGACACATCTCCAATCTCCTATTGGAGATTTTGCCCTGGGACACAGCACCCCGCTTTCCCAGGGGACCCCTTACTTAGTCTTGACTGGAAGGCCCCACGGTCACTGCCGGCCGTGTCGTTCAGTCTCAGCGCGCCCCGGCCCCTTTCCGTCCAGCACGGGGTGGTGGTGTTGAACACAAACAGCTTGCAGTTGATCTGAAGGGCAATGTTTTCAAAGGTCAAACATACAGAAAGTGTCTGCACATCCCTCCCTCTACTTTTATTTGTGCGAACTTTTACCAGAATAACCTCGGTTAATGATTTACACATCAGTTTTAAAATATGATTTAAATTTAAATATTATTTAACTTTACAAACACACAGGTTTTTAACAGTTCAAACATCAAAAAGCAAGAAGATGGGAATTCTTTTACTCTCTGGAACTAAAATAAATTCACCTTATCAGCACTTTAGAGCCTTCGTGTAAGTTCAAGTCCTATGACAATGGCCCTGATTGGACAAGCAGGTTGAGCGGGGTACAACTTGGGTGGAAGTCATATTGAGAAAGGGTCCTGAGCTGTCTACTTCCTCTTGTGAACAGCTGGGAACCCTATAACCCATTTTTCTGCAAGTTACACGCACAAACGTAAGAATATAACAAAAGAGTGGTTTAATTTTGGGAAGTGTCCAACATTTTTATTTAAGCAGCTCAGTTTTCTTGCAAAGAATACTTCTGCCTTTTTAAAAACATGTCCCTGTTGATGATAACTTTACACCTCTAAGGGCTACTTTATATCTGTAAAGAGCAGTATGTGATGTACAGACCTTTAACACGTTATACTCTGCTTCTTCCCCTGTTATTACATCAATCTTCTCCAGCAAGCACTGTGGTGATGATTTGGAAGAGAGAGCGGCGGCTGACTCAATCAGGGATATATTTTTAATAGCGTCTGTTCCTGAGTGAAAATAGAGGGGAAGACACGTCAAAGGCCCCATTTTTTTCTAGGGTGAACATTCTCTGTGGCCCCTGTTAAATGCATCTCTTCCCCCTTTTTATAACAATGAGTGTTTCCCCAAAACCCAGGTTCTTCAGGATAAGTAAATCTCTTTCATGATGAGCCATGTCATTAAGTCAATAACCTTTAAAAAGCTTCCATATCATGTCACTCTAGGTACATGCTTTATTCTTCACCAAAAAATCTGAAAACACCGGACTATTGTTTTTGTATTTTACAGATGTAAACAAACGACAGGGGGAAAGAGGAAGTAAACGAGTCAAACCCAATGTTTTACCAGTGAAATAATTCTTACCTGAGCGTGGAGAGTTGGTGGGGAATTTTGGGGTGTATTTGAGTGGCTTTTCCGTGGCATGGAGATCATTTTCAAGTTGAGGCTGGGTGAGTTTCTGCACACCCTGGGGAGGGAAAGATGCATTACTTAATTGTACCCTCTTAAATTTGCAGGAAGCAAAAATGATCTTTTCTTTTTAATTAAATTTAATTTTTTTGCTGGTGTTATTTTATTTTTATTTTTTTATTTTTGACAGCTGGAGTTTAGATTCTAACTCCACCACTGACTGGGTCCTGGTTTCCTCAGTTGAGGAGATAATAACAGCACCCACTTCTTACCAGAGTTGTTGCACATTTTCTTTTTTTAATTATTATTACTTAATAAATCTTTATTGTTCAGATTATTATAATTGTCCCTCTTTTTCCCCCCATAGCTCCCCTCCACCCGGCTCCCACCCCTCCCTCTGCCTTTATCTCCCCCGCATTGTCCTCATCCATCGGTGTATGATTTTTGTCCAGTCTCTTCCCCCCACCTCCCTCACCCCTTCCCCCCTGAGAATTGTCAGTCCACTCCCTTTCTCAAAAGATATCTTTGTTCTTCTGTTTTAAACAAAACACACATGGCCTCCCCCTGTCTGAACAGGAAGCACCTCCCTATCCTTGCAGGACCTTGGTCCTAACCCCCAGGCACCACAGCCCAGTGACCCCCCGCCTACTAGGGTGGGGTCGGGTCCCAGGGACAATGTGAGAAGTTTAAGGGGCCCCAGAGGAGGTAACAGCTGTCCCATGCCACCGCCAGTGTGTTCACCATAAGCTTCCTGAAGTATATGATAACTTTCAGCAGCACTTTCCTTCAAAATAATGAGTTAAAATGTCCCACAAATCCTCTTTTTTGGGCATGAAATTCAACATTTTTAAGCGTAAAAATATCGATGATGTTAACACCTTCAGCAAATTTGACATATGAAGTTTTGAACCTTGCTGTCAATACAACAAAATAACATACGTATCAACATATGTGTAACTCATCTATTGAAAAAAATCTGCATTATTAACTGGTACAGCTAGTAACTATTACAGATAATTCTGGGATTTCCTTGGGTCCCTTTGGGTTAACACGAGTCAAGAACTATTTAATGTTACTCATCAGTAATAATGTTATAATTATTCAATTCTCTTCCTCTGTGGGTTCCTGTCTGTTAATCTAACATCGAAAACTAGCTTCCCAGGAGACTCTTCCCAGTTAAAGAAAGAAAATATGCCTTTGAATCCAGGAGTTAAAGAATATGCTCCAATGTAACATTGTTTTAATTAATTTGTCTTCAGAAATTTGAAGTGACAACTCTCTATGTAATAAGAAAAACATTTGCCAAAATCTTACCAAAACTCTTTCTACCATGTTTTCTCCAAAAACGAAGTCAGAACTGCAGCTTTTGAAAGAATACTTATCTTCATTTGGATGACATCTAAAAAAAAGAAAGAAGCATTTGCTATTTTATTTATGTGTATGGGGATGTTTAACAGCTTCTTTTTGCCATAATTGTTGCCTTTTTCTCCTTTCATCAATGATTGACTTATTTTTTACAATTTTTAATTTAAAATTTTTTTCAATGACAGTTTACAGCTCATAGTATTTTGTATTAGTGTCAGATGTAAAGCATAGGATTAGACAATAACATACTTCACAAAGTACTCCTCCTGATATTTCCAGTACCACTTGGCATCATACAGAGTTATTGCAGTCTCATTGACTAGATTCCCTATGCTGTGCTTTACATCCCGTGACTAATTTGTAATTACCAATCTGTCCTTCTCAATCCCTTCACCTTTTCCACTCATCCCCCAAACCCCTCCCCTCTGGCAGCCACCGGTCTGTTCTCTATAACTATGAGTCTGTTTCTGTTTTGTCAATTCATTTATATTGCTCTTTAGATTCCACACATAAGTGAAATCATATGATATTTGTCTTTTTCTGACTGGCTTATTTCATTTAGCACAATATCTTGTATGTCCATCCATACTGTCACAAGTGGTAAGATTTCGTTCTTTTTTATGGTCTAGTAATATTCCATTATATATATAAATATTCCATCATATGTATGTGTATATATATATATATATATATACATATATATATATATGTATGTGCATATACACACACATATGTGTGTGTGTCTAATCCAATATTAATATATATGTGTATAATCCAATATAATCCAATATTAATGATATTGCAATATTAGAGACATTGGGAAAAGCATTTAAACTGTGTTTTTATAAAATCTTCTTTTGAACAGAAATATTGACAATTTACCTCTATGATGTCAGAAACTTACTTTCTGGAAATGGTTATGACGATAAAAGAAAGCAACAATGAAGAAACAGCACTCACCCTGCTGAGGCAGCTCCCACAAGAACCTGGTTGGTAGACAGCCGGACTGAAATCCCGGCACTTGGCGAATCCTCACTTAGCAAACAGGAGTTCTTCTCGGAAACCTGAACGAAAAGAAATCCATCAAAAAGTTCATTTAAACTGCTTCCTGTGGCGGCATCAGACAAGGAAATAATAGTTATAGTTAAATGTATTAAACATTTCCTGCCTTCAAGTACTTCCCTGAGCATTATATGTATCTCATTCTCTGTTCACAACAACTCTATACACTTTGTACCCCTATTATTTATCACCCACATTTCCCAGATGTGTGAACTAACCTAACGAGTTCTGGTAACTTGGTTAGGCCTGGACAACCGGGAACGGGGCTGATGTTTGAGCCTGGGTCTGTCTGACATCAGAGACTATATACACTTGGTCCTAATATTTCAGAAATTTCAATGCTTTTGCTCCTTTGTTAGCCAAGTGGAGTTCACTCTCATTTCTAGGTGAGTAAATCTAGCTTCCAGGTTTATTTAATCCCTGAAAGCAACTAAGAGCTCACCATCACCACCAGCCAATCAGAGTGGGAGGAAACTCCATCTCTTCCCCTAGGAACATTGGACTGGTAACTTCATCCATTGGTAATGTGCACATGTACATGTGTGTTCATGTGTAAGTGAAGGAATGGGTGCTTTAAGAACTGGAAGGAAACCCAGAAAGATCAGATCTAGTGTCTCCAGTGTTTTGTGGACACTCCTTCCCCTACCAGAGATGTGGTAGGGAGTTCATGTGTTTAAAGGCAGGTGGGCCTGGCCAGCGTGGCTCAATCGTTGAGCTTTGACTTATGAACCACGGGACGAGTCCCAGTCGAGGCACATGCTGGGTTGCAAGCTCAATCCCCAGTGTGGGGCATGCAGGAGGCAGCCGGTCAATGATTCTCTCTCATCCCTGATGTTTCTCTCTCTCTCCCTTCCTCTCGGAAATGAATCTATAATAATAAAAGCGTAATATGCTACCTAGACCAGATGTCCTCCCAGACAACCTTCTGGACGAAGCTGGGGCTGTGAGGGAAGCCGGTGCTGACAGCTTGGGGGAAGGAAGACCTACTCTTGCACGAATTTCATGCATCGGGCCTCTCGTAAAAATATATTAAAAAATAAATCCCCAGTATGGGACATGCTGGAGATAGCCAATCAATGATTCTCTCTCATCATTGATGTTTCTCTCTCTCTCCCTTTCCCTTCCTCTCTGAAATAAATAAAAAATAAAAATAAATATTTTCATCAAATAAAACAGATGGGGTCTGTTTCTACTTTAATCTTATATCAACCAATAGAAATCATTTTGAGTTGTCCCCCCATTATAACAGAATTTGAGAGCTGAGAAATATGTATCAAGAGAATATGCATCATTGGTTAGCAACAATCAAAATATATGTTCGTGACTCAGTCACGCAGAAGATTCATCACTCAGCCAAAATCACAGATTTTACTCTTACATTGCTTAAAATAGGTTTAAATATATGGTTTAAATTATACACAATAAGTGACCACTGATCAATGAGAAGATGTAAAAAAATTTTTCTGATGTTGATACACAAGTTAATAAAGAACATGAAAATGATGGTTCTATAAAATTCACCCAGAAGTAATTTTCACTAGATCTATAAATTACATCTATTTTGTCAGAATTCTTACACAGCATTTAGCTTGTTTTTTTAGATGTCCAAAGATCATCATTAAATAGAAAATGATGGGCATATCCAATTAGGCTTTTCTCTAATGAAGAGTAAGTTCTATTCATAATTTTCATGAGTTGTTCAAGAAGAAATGCTTATGAACAATAGCCTGAAATTTTCCCTTATGCTTCATCACTTAGGAAGAAAATGAAAGAAATATATTATATTTTATTATTTAAATATGCAATTAAAACTTTAAAAAACATTCCAAAGAATAAATATTGATCTACTTTTGATATCATAACATGTAATAAAAATTTTAACCTATAATTTATAGATGCTGTTACAAAATCAAATGCAATATAAAAACATTTTAGAATTAGTCAACACATTTTTTCTTATAAACTTTAAAAAATTAACATGCATCACTGCATAAATAAATAAAAGCTTTTAAGTAATATGTGATTACTCTTAGAAATGGAAGCTTTTAATAATATACCGATTTAAAATTGAAAACGTGTTACTTAAAAATCACATCATAAACCGTGCATAAATAATAAAATATTTTTTAACTTACAATGGGTCTCATGAAATCTATTTTACCAAAAAACAGTTTTAGAAATATAAAAATGTTGGCAATTGTTGATAAGTTCAACTCCCTCACTTCACTAACAGAAAGAAAAGATTGGGTGCTTTTTCCCAAGAACGCAAACACAGATAGTGGCAGAGGTAGGATTATTACCAACTTGATTTCTTGTCATGGAATTGATGAGATCACTGGTATTTTAACACTCCATGTGCTGCTATCCTTATGGTCAATAAGGAAAAACCAAACAAAATGAGGTGGGCCAACCTCAATAATTTACCTGGAAATAAATGATGGAATTAACTCTTAAATTCCACTAACTGATGTTGTGTCTCACTCCTCTGCAGTGCCCGCTTCTGGAGGAGACAGCTAGCAAGAGAATATCCCAAACCCATATCTACACGGCCTGAGCAAAATGAGTACCGTATTTTCCAGCATATAAGCCGACGTTTTAACCCAGAAAAATCTTCTCAAAAGTTGGGGGTCATCTTATACACCGGGTGTCATCTTTTATGGCGAGTATATCCCAAACTCTATATTTTAACTGGAAAAGTTGGGGTCGTCTTATACGCCCAGTCGTCTGATACGCCGGAAAATACGGTATGTCCTTTAACAGGTCCACGAAGCCACATTCAGCCCCCCACACCAGTCCTTAGCAAACAAGCGCACTTCCTGGGAAAACAACGTGTCACAACGGAAGAGAGAATTCTCATCATCTCGGAGGCCTCCCCACCCCTCCCAGTCCCACCGGGCAGGTGGTTCCCTGCTCCTGTCATCCGTGAGAAGGGATCTGAGTGGGCCCCTGGTGTGACCCGAACCAGCAAAGCCATGCCAGGATGTTGAGCAGGTGGAGACGCAGAGGTCCCTGCCCTACGTGTGACTTTCGACTCCCAGCCCCTGGCACCTCAGAGCTGGCCCTGTTCTCACCTGGGACCAGGGCACCGGGACAAGACATAAGTTTTTTGTCCTATAGAACTCAATTTTGCAGCCCCGGAGAGATCACAACACGTGTTCTTGGGAACAGCCCTCCAGCGTAAGAGGGCAGGTGGCATAAGTCACCGAGGGCTCTCTGCTCTCTAGGCCAGCTGTTCTCCAGCTGTGCAGCTGAGTCTGCAACCACAGAAAGCTGGCGACCCTAATGCCTCCTCATGCTCCTGACAGGCGTGGGCCCACAGCAGCCTCCTAGCGGACAGATGAGGGACGGAGGGCAGTCCCGCCAGGGCAGAGTTTTCTTACCTTGTTTTTGTTTTTTTCTTTCGTCCTGCAGTGTTCCGGTGCATTGTGTCTTACTTTCTCACGTCTTGGAGCTCGAGGTGGCTGCAAAATAGCAGGTCTCAGGACACGTTCAGGATGTTTCAAAGGACCTTCATGGGACAGAAGTCAAGAGTCAATATGTCTTCAGTGAAATACTTCTTTCTCCATCGTTTTGGACTAATTTAATGATCATGATGAACTACAGTGGTACCTCGAGATACAAGTGCCCTAACGTACAAAATTTTTTAGATACGAGCTGTCGAGCAAGCGATTTTTGCTTTGAAATACGAGCAATATTTGAGATAGGAGTAATCGGAAGGATAGGCTGGCTGCACAGGACCCACCAGTTTACCTCGACTCGAGCGTCTCATAGTTTCCCACGCCTCAAGGTTACGGAGCGAATTAAACTCGTATCTCGAGGTACCACTGTATTCAAAATCAAAATAGCCAGTGAATTGCTTACTACGTAATTCCAGCCAAGATTTTAGCCAATAAGTATTTATTTTGGCCATGGGACTGGGCTTGTCAAATATCTTCTTTCATGTTTTGTCCCTCAGCCTTACCTCCAGTCCCCCAGCACACACGCGCACACACATGCGCAGATAAAAATATGGGTGGTAAAATGTAATTTCTGAGGTTTGCCTAATAGAGAAACGACATACTTTGTTCTGCACTGTTCACGCCAACATTCCTTTGCACAAGCGTTGGTGTCATAAACACATTGCTTTTCTTCCCTGGAAGAGAAAAGTATTTAGAAAAATGTAAGTCTAGGAGAGCGAGTCCCTTTATGATTTGGGTTCTAACGGTCTCGCCTGGAACTCACCAGCAGAGGTCAGTGTCCGCACTGACTGAGTAGGAGGCAGTGGCCAGGAGAGGGCTGACTGCTAAAAGTGCGTGCCGGCAGGATGAGTTTTGCTACATCGTTCTGTTTCCTCTCGTACATGTAAGTGGGAATTAGGTCATTAACAGGACAGGCCGTCTTTAGCATCGTGAAATGGGATACTGAGGCAGATTCTACAGATTATAACATCTAAATTGATAATGAACCCTTATAGAAGGTTAAAGAGTGGTTAGCAAATTCTGTCCGTCTCCCTACTCTGATGAATAATACCTGAAGACAGAAGTGAAACCATGGCGATACATTATTTTCCTAGGAAGCGCACCTGTGGGCTAAGACTGTGGCAGTGGCTACGAGCACAGAATTACTGCCCGTTTCAAAGGGCTCACCTCCTGGTGGCGGGAACAGAAGCCTCGGAGCGTTTGAGTAATGGAGATGAGAAAAGAATGAGAATTGCTTTTTCAAAGTATTATAACCCGCTACAAATCTGGGGGCAGAGCTGCTTCTATAATTCAAAATTCAAGTAAATGGTATTTCTTATCTTCCTTCTTGAAAAGCAACAATGAATTGACCATATAAAATTACGCAATTTTTCTCTGTTGTAATAGCACCAATATTCTGTACTCCATACAAAGGAATGGAGCTTACTGATATGAAGGTTTCTTTATTTGTTTCCTTTTTGTATATCTGACTTTTTTGGTCTGAGTAAAACAAGGAAAATGAAAGCAGTTATCGCGATAACTCAAAGCCGTCCCTCTGCTTTATGCACAAAGGCAGTGAACAAATCCTCTGGGGTTAGGGCCCCATTCCTCTCAGCGTCTGTAACGTGTCAGGGAGGCTGAGAGGGGCCTCCTGAGTTAGAAGCATCTCTTCTGTACCTGGAAGGTATCTGTATACTGTTGTTCAGTCATGCCTGAAATTCTTAATAAGAATATAAATTCACTAATTTGAATATGCAGTGGTTCCCAGGTACATGAGGATCAGTGAAAAGAATGTGAATAGTTTGTGGGTTTTTTTCTTTTTTTAAATTATTTCTAGTGGCAAGCTTAACTTGGAAAAGGCAGTTGGTTGTTCAGTAGAAACAAAAACATCCAAGAATATAAATCATAATTTTAATGTAGAATATATTTCAAATCTTTAATTAAAATAAAATAGGTTTTATTAAAATAAAATAATTTTCATAATGCTTAGAAAAGCATTATAAATTTCAAATAAAAATGAAGGAATGTTTTAATTAATGAAAACTACAAAAGGATTAATATTCTAAACTTTAAAATATAAATCTAAAGCATAACTTTAGAATATGAATCTAAAGTACAGTTGTATATTTTGTATATACAACTATATATATTATAAATCATGTATGTGGACAATAAGTAAAATAAAGCAAGTTTCTTTTATAGGGCTACCTTCTATTATATTGCTATCATAAACATAAAATCCTAAAAAAATCATCAAGTTCAAACTTTCTTCCAAAAATAAACAGATGTATTGTCTGGATCTGTAAAGTTCTTAAGGTATTCTTCTGTTCATGCTTGGTTAAGACCTCTACTATGTTTGTCACTAAAATGCCAGTATTTTATAGCAGCTGAGAAAGAAGGATCATAATGAGAATGGATTTGGAAAGGTCAGACAGACAGGCTCAAGGTTCTAGAAGCTCGCTGAGTGATCACCATGTTTAACACATTGCGGACCAGCAGTTTTATTGCCGGCTTTACCCAGTGGCCAGATAGGTTCCTACTGAACAAGTACAAAAAGACATTTCACATAAATGCTAAAGGCACGCTTTAAAATTACACACCCATTGCATTGTGAAGTTATTTATTACAGGCTCTTGCAAGCTAATACCTTTTTAACGTGTGATACTTTGTAAAACACTGAGTGATATGAAGTGGAGAATTCTCGTGATCCGTCCACAGTGTGTTAAGAGACTCTATCAGGCATGAAGATGACCTCAAGGAACTAGTGGTGGAGGAGACAGATA
>PVJN01033945.1:0-23001 GCA_004026805.1 Lasiurus borealis | reverse complement strand
GTGCTTTGAGCCCTGGCTTTGCTGCTTGTTGGGTGAGTGGCTACATTACTGACCCTCCCTTTCCTTACCTGTAAAATGGGAGAGTAAAGGCACCTCCCCAATAAGATAGTTTTATGAGGACTAAGGTCTTACCCATTGTCCGTGAGGACACTCACCGCAGCTAGGAACTGCCCCTGTGGGTCCCCTCCCTCTAGTGCCCTAGGAAACTGAGCAAAAGAAAAATAGAGAATATAGGGGTGGGCAAAGGAGGTTTGCAGTTGTGAGTCCATGAAGCCAATTATTCTTATATTACTATTTATTTTCCATACGAATTACTGCAAACCTACTTCTGCCCCACCCTGTATAATGTGAGCCAGATAAGTTTTCTCTTAGCCTCGTTAAAAGAGAAAAACGGGTGAAATCAGTTCCAGTCATCTATTTTATTTAACTCGGATTCTCCAAAATATTATCCCTTCAACATGTAATCAAAAATTAAAATGTAAAGAGCTGCCTTACGGTACAAAATCGCAAAGCCTGGTGTGTATTTTACACCTACAGCACACCTCAGTTACACACACACACACACACACACACACACACCAGAAAGTGGCTCATTGGCCTCTACATGAGACAGTGTGATCTAACAGAGAAGGTCCCCGTCCAGATCAGTCGGGAGAGTGTAGGGGAGTCGGAGAGGCTGAGGGCTCACCCTGTAATCTATTGGATGTCCTTCCCTCGGTGGTGGTCTCCCCACCCCACCTCCTTTCTTATCATTTTCGAAGCACCCATGTGCGCCAGGCACTGGACTTGGCATTTTTGTTGCTTCTCAAACATCCTTTGGATGCAGGCCTTAGGCCCACTGAGGTTGACAGTTATACCAGGATCTCTGCTCAGAGCCTGAGCTGCCTCAGATTCCCAGCACAGTGACAACGCCGGGCCACAGACCCTCTAGCACCCGGGAGGAGCCTCCAGGACCTGGCGGGTAGAGAAGGCTGGAGAAGGGTCCTGCAGCCTCCGTTTGGGCTCCTGGCGTTGGTAGCAGGAGCCCCTGGCGTGAGCTGGGCCGAGCGGTCCAGGAGCTCACCCTACACGATGGTCTCCACAGGACTATTTGGTATGAGCTGCAGGCAAGAGATTGGCCCTTTAAGAACCAGGCTGCAGAGGCCTTGATCTGGCAGATCGGAAGTGGAGAGGGAATGAAGCGAGTCCTGGCCTCGGTCAGCCTGGGGAAGGAAGTCACGGTGAGTAAGCCACCTGTCGGAGGAGAGGGAGGAAGGGCTCGAGGGAGGCCGTGGGCCCCTGGCCTGGCTGCACTTCGTTCACACACCTGAGCAGTGGGACCTGGGCAGGGGTGTGCCAGGCAAGCCTCTTTGCTGCTGGCCGGAGGCCCGTGTCCTTCATTACCCCACGCTTACCCTTCTGCTTAAAACAGAACGCTCCCCTGCCCGTTGGTTGAGCTCAAACCTGCTGTGTTCTGGGGTCAACCGGAGTCTTTTTATCTTCTCTTCACTGAGCCCCTTGATTGGGGCCTGGCAGTTGGAAGATTTCTGTCTCCCTCCACTTTCTGAGATGATTTCTTGTTTATGGCTTTTCTAGTTTCCTGCCCTAGGGTTTCTTTGTTTTCCGGTGGAAACTCCCACCGGACAGAATTCAGTCCTGCTTCGTGAGTGTCCATGTCTTTCACCTCCTGCCACATTTCCTTCCATTCCTGCCCATTCCATTCTATGCAGCGTGTGGGGGGGTTTCCTTGATCTTATTTTCTGCTACTTCTACCTATCATTTCATTTCAGAGGCTACGTGATTCATTGCAAACACTTTTTCACTTTGTCAGTGTCGTTTTTTATTGCACCCTGGTCTTATTTTATGGCTCACCCTCCCACACACACACGCACCGTTCCCTCAGTCAGTGTTTTTAGGGTCCGTTTATCCTGGGTCCCCGGTTTTCCTAACTGGCAGCCACCCCAGGGGCCCGGTCATAGTGAGTCTAAGTGGATGTGCACTTTCCACTGTCACATGGGCACGTCCGCCTGAGGTGCGTGCAGGATGTTTTCTCACGGGTAGCTCTGAATCAAAAGGCTGAAGGGGGGTGCGTGCCTGTGTGGGTCCCCGAGATGAGGCAGCAGATCGCCACGGTGAGCAGGGCTCTGCTCTGGGGCTGCTCGGGCCGCTGTGCTGCCCCCTCACCTGCTGCCCCGCATGTCGTCCTTGTCACTCAGCCTCCGTTCCCGTGACGCTGAGGCTCCCGCCTGTTGCCGCCCCCTCTGACACATTCAGAGCGTCTTGTGTTTCACCTGTCAGCTCACCGCCTTCCACTCTCCTTTCTAAAACTTGGTGGCTTCCTTGCCGCTGTCAACTTCGTTACAGTTATTCCAGGGAGGTCTGAGAAGGAAGGAGGGGAGCCCTAGCTGGGTTGGGTCTGTGGATAGAGCATCAGCCTGCGGACTGAAGGGTCCCGGGTTCGATTCCGATCAAGGGCAACATGCCTGGGTTACAGGCTCGATCCCTAGAAAGGGGCATGCAGGAGGCAGCCGATCAATGATTCTCTCTCATCATTGATGTTTCTCTGTCCCTCACCCTTCCTCTCTGAAATCAATAAAAATATATTTTTTTAAAAAAAGGAAGGAGGGGAGATGGGCTTGTGTGTTTCTATGTTACCTGGAAGCATGGGCGCTCTTCTGAAATTCAGTTATTGCTCAGCCCTGCTGGCCAGTCATCGCAATGCCAGTAGGATGTTCAGGGACCACCAGCCAGAGGTGCTTGCGAGCGCCGAGGGGACCCTGTGCAGAGGCCCCAGCTCACCGTCCTCCCTCCCGGCCGGCTCACACCCACTAACGCCGCCTCTGCCCGCAGGAGATCCTGTCCGCCTGCTGGGCTTTTGACCTGCAGGAGAGGCCCAGCTTCACGCTGCTGATGGACATGCTGGAGAAACTGCCCAAGCTGAACCGGCGGCTCTCGCACCCCGGGCACTTCTGGAAGTCTGCTGAGTAAGTATCCCTTCAGCGGCCAAGCCCCCCCGGCCAGCCTCGGTAGCCGCATGTGGGGTCTTAGAGGGCACCGGGTGCCCTGTGTGCCCGGGACTGTGGCAAACACTCAGAGCAGATTAGCTGGAGGTCCTCGTTCCTCACCAGTGATACCAGGATCTCACTCACCACGCCTAGTCCGGAGACTCCTTTTGTGTCCCGCTCTCCTCTGAAAACGTTCACATCACTGTCCTCAGGGAAGTGCTGATGCCGGGCCCAGGCCAGGCCCAGATGAGAGGATGCTGCCCAGGAGAGGGCCACAGGGGCCTGGTCGTCAGAGCAACGTGGGTGCAGAGTATCACCAAACCCGGCCGCGTGGCTGTGGCTCAAAATAGTGCAGACTCCACACAGAGCTTTCTAGCCCCCCAGCCAGCTGCCTGGTATGGGGACCACGTGGCCTTGGTTTCTGTGGCACTTAGATGCTAGCAGCCCATCCCTGCTCCTGTTTAATCACACAATCCTTTGTGCCCCGTGCGATGCAGGGGCAGCCTCCACTGGACCGTGGGAACCTCTGCCATCTCTTCTGAGTTCTGTCTCATTCCCTTTCTCCTCTGTCCCCCTGGCCCGCTCCGCCAGAACCTACAGATCTCTGCCTTCCCGCAGACACCGAGACTCCTTCCCTGTCACAGGCCTCAGCTTCCAGAGCTTTCACAAGTGGGGGGTGGGCAAGATCGGGGACACCCAAATTTGAAAAGGCCGAGTGGGAAATGTTTTAGGCTTTGCAAGTTAAGAGGGGAGTCCGGGTTACGGCTCCTGCGCTGGGATTGGGGCAGTGACGCCGCCAGGGAAATCCCTGTCCCCACGACTCTGCCGGGCTGTCAGGTGTGGGAGCAGCTGGCTGTGCTCCGGTCACACTTTGCTTGGGGCACTGAAATGTGAATTTCGTGGGATTCTTACATGTCACAAAATAGTCTTCTTTTGATTCCCATGGTCCCCAACCATTCAGAAAGGTAAAACTGTTCTTAGCCTGTGGCTGGTACAGAAGAAACAGGTAGCTGGACCCCTGGACAGGATGGATGGTTTAAGACTTTTATGAAGGCAAAGGGTGCTTTCTGAGAGAGAAATCTCATGCAGCCCTAACCTATAAACAGATACAGCAGTCCGCTTTCAAAGGAGTGCGGTGTCTGCCCCACACCCACAGCAGCCCTGGGGCCCCTGCAGTCTCATCACTGAGCCCCTACAGCGGCACCCGAGCTCACACCCGCTGACCAAGTGTGTGGTGGCAGCAGCTCTCCTTATTCTAGAAAGGGCCCAATAGTAACTACCTGAGGCTGGCGGGTCTCTGTCAAATGTTCTTAGTTTTTTTTGTTTTTGTTTTTGTTTTTGTTTTTGTTTTTTCTTAACTCTTTAAAATAGTCAAGACCTTATTGTGGTTGGATTTGGCTTGCACATAGTTTGTTAGCCCCTGTCTTGAAAACAACCCAGACCAGCTTCACGTTGTAGGTGAGGGGAGGCCCAGAATGGGGTCACCAACCAAGAGACCCAAGTAGCCAGTTGCAGGATGGTCTGGAGGAATGGCAGTCGGTGGTGAGGGAATGCTGCATTTTAGGATACAACATTAGACTTGCTATTCTGTTCTTAAGATGGGTCAGCGTCCGATACAAATAAGGGGTAACAGAACGTTCCATTCAAGGTGTGGGTTTACCCAGCCATTGCTGAGTACTTGCTACACCTCTGCCCCGCGGGGTGCAAAGGATTGTGTGATTAGACAGAAGGCTAAGGCCGGGCCTCGGCCAGCAAGGAGTTCCCTGTCTAATTGGGGACAGAGACAAACAGACAGACACTGTACCTCCGTATAGCGGGACTCTGTCTTGTCGCCTCTGTATTCCAGCTCCTAGCACAGCCCCAGGAACATAGTGGTGGCTCAGTAAACGTGTGATGAGTGAGTGAATGAATGAGGGATAAATTACAATATGCTGAGTGCTGCGACAGAGCACAGCCTCTATGGGAGCCCGGACAGGACGGGCCCCCTCTGCCCACCCAGGGAGCTTGAGGAAGGGTCTCCAGCAGAGAAGTCCTTGGAGCTGGGCTTTGAACAGGAGCCGTGGGTTCTCCTGGACTTGCAAGAAGTCCATGGATCTGGCTTGTCCAACTTTGGGCAACTCATTTCACAGTCTGGGCCCCGGCTTTCTCATCTGCAGAGGAGAAAGCTGTGCTAGGTGACGGCTGCATTCAGGAGATGGTTCCAGATTCCCTAAAGACCCCACAGCCCCACGGTCTCGTTTCACCGATGGGAACCGGGGCACAAAGGGCGCTGTTGCTGGCCCACCGCAGTCAGTGTCAGCCTCCAAGGAAAAGAATGCCAGCACCCCCGCATGAGTCCGTCACAGCTTCCTGTTCATGACTTTTACTTCTACACACTCAGCCTCTAATTCTCCTTTTCTTTTTCTTTTCCATCGGTTTTGTTGCTTTTCTATGTTGGGGGGTGGCTGATGCGATGACCTGTCCTGTCATCTCCCCCCTCTCTCCGTCATCCTGATTCCTGTGGCTCCTCCTCCACCTGCCACGCTGGGGGCCGACGGCATCACCTGCGGACTTCGCTCCTCCCACACCTGGCACTGGATTGCCGGGCACTCCCAGTCGCTGGCGGAGCCGATACTACGGGAAAGGACGTGACGGCCACTCTGACTTTAAGAACCCCTGCCCCGCTCTGGAGGAATAGTGTGTCTTCTGTTATTTCCTTCCTCTCTGCCTATTTGCAGCTTCCCTCCGCTCACCCTGCTTCCTGCCTGTCTGCATCCAGCTACCTCATCTTTGTGTGTGTGTCTTCTCATCAACCAAAGTGAGGTGTTTGCAGCTGAAACGGCCACCAGCCGGGCCTCTGCAGGCTTGTATTTCTCTCGCAGTCCACACTGTGGCAGATTCTGGCTTGCGCCTGGGTGAGAGAGAGCCGAGGTCATCGTCGGAGACCCCAGGGTGCCCTCTGGCCAGAGCTTACGGAAGAATGCAGTGAGCAGGAGTAGTGAGCTCCAAGAAACCCGTTTCCATAGTCCAGGGCTGAGGGGCAGAGGACCCATGGCCACCCTCTGATTCAGATCTTCTGAGGGCCCCGGGCAAATCAGGGATGGTTCTTTGCGTCAGGCTCCCCTCCCATCGCTGCCACACCTGGGAGGGAACAGGAGCGTCCCTTTCTCTCCCAGGAAAGAGGGTCCCCTGGCCTGGCCAGGCCCTGGCTGCTGCCCCCGTCCCGTGGGCCCTGTTCTCACTCACACTGCTCTCCCTTCTCTCTCCTCCCATAGGTTGTAGGCCTGGTTGCCTCGCATGTGCTGGGGCTTTCCTCCTCCTAATCGTCACTCGGCACCTCGACTCCTGCTCAAATGCAAACCGAGATGCGGGCACTAACCCGGGGGACGCCATCTCTGCCGCTCCACCTTCTCTCCTGAGGCCTCCTCTTTTGCTTTGTTTGTTCTTAAAACTGGCCCCTCCGTCTCCACGGCCTGCGTGTGCCCGAATAACTGATGTCCGCGGAGGACCCCCTAACCGATCTCCCCCAGGAGGCCCTGGACGCAGCTTCACCCTCTCTAGCTCTTCCTCTGCGGGCGCTAGCGTGTTTTGTTGGGTGACCCTGCCTCCTACTAACAGCTCAGTGAGACCTGTGCCCTCCCCGCACCCTGCCAACCTGCACGTTGCCAACCCCAGCACGTCGGCCTCCCAGTGGCTGGGCCCAAAGAACAGGGGGCGGGGATCTGCTTGCCTATTAACCGGAGGGATCTTGTCCAACAAGGAGTGGGGCGATTTCAGAGCTGCGCAGGGCCGTCCCCTCTGCAGGACGGCCGGTGGTGGACACCCCAAGTTCTGTGGCCATAAAAGACACCAGCTTGGAAGGACTGCTCAGCAGCGCTCAGGGGTGTTGTCTGAAAGCAAGGGGGCCTGTCTCCAAACAGTTTCGCTGATGAAAGCAAAGCTCCTGCCCCCTCCCACCCGCAATGTTACTCCCTTTACATCTGCCCAGTGCAGACGGCATTTTCTGAGTCAGCTCGTCAAGAGAGTGGTCGGAGGGCACCCAGAGTCCCTGCATTGTTACCAAATGCAGATTCCTGGACCCCAAGACCCAAACCCGGTCTCTGGAGGCCGGCCCCGAACACCGCATGCTTCCAGGTGGCCCTGCTGTTTCCAGTGTGTGAGGCCCATTTCCCACAGGAACTGGGAGCGGGTGTCCCTTCGCCCAGCTCCTCTGGGAGCACATGCTTCCCTGGGCTGTGGTGGGAAGGCAGCTCAGAGGAGCCATGGCAGGACTGCGCTCCTGGAGCTGAAGGCTGCCCTGTGTTTGCTCATAAAGCCGCCGCCCTCCAGCGGACGTGTGGCCGAGGCTGGGCCCCGACCCGGCATGAGCAGGAGCAGCTCAACAGGCTGGGCCGTTAGCCGTGGACTCATTCTCCCTTCTTGGTGGGCGGGGTCCCCTGTGAGCTTCTGGAATTGGCCCACTCCTTAGCTCAGGCCACCCTAATCTGATGGAGACCGGCGGGGCTGTAACCCTTGTTTTTGTTCCTCTCTGCAGCATTAACAGCAGCAAAGTTGTACCCCGGTTTGAGAGGTTTGGCTTGGGCGCCCTGGAGGCCAGTAATCCAAAGATGTAGCCAGCTGTACAGTCTCCCCGCCGATTTCCTCCTTTTCCAGTGTGTCTCTAAAACATCCGCACAGCCACCGCCAGAGGGCCGCACTCGCCGAAACGGCCGCCGCTCTCCCAAGCGCCGCAAGCCAGGAGCGTGCGTTCTCGTGCGTTCTCCGCTCAGACTTGTTTGTGCACAGAAAACACTCGGGTCTCGGAGACGGAGCTGCACCTGCTGTTTCTTAAAGTGACATCAACAACCAAACCTGTCCCGACGGGCAGCCAATGTTTACATGTACGTTTCTGCGGAGTGAGCTGGATGTTTTACAGTGGGTAATAATAAAAGCGGCTGTGCCGAGGTGCGCCGGCCCAGTCGGCCGGCCAGGACAGTGGGCGTGGTGCCCTGTGGAGAGCCCTGTGGGTGGCGAGCCCGCGCTGGGCCGGAGGAAGGAAAGCCTGATGGTTGTGGATGCTTTGGGGGCAGGATGGGGGGCCACAGATCTGACCTCACCTCTGCTTTGGCCCCAAACCCTGTCAGTGGGGAAGCTCTCTCAGTTGGGGTTTCCCCTCGTCCCTTCCTCCTCTTGCAGAGGAAGCCTTGGCTGGGACCAAGCTGGAATAAGAGGGTCCCCAGATCCCAGAGAGCTGGGTTCACCTCTGACCCCTGCAGTTCAGCCCGTCCCAGCTGGAGATGCAGAGACGGATAAAATCCAAATGACATCTGCACTGATCCAGTGGTTTCCGCGAGGGTCACACCTGCAGAGGCGTTTCCTTCATGCCACCATGGAGGCAGCCAGGGCCTCAGCTTTTCTGACACCCAAATCCCAGAGCCAAGGCTGCATGTGCCCTGAAGGCTCCATGAGGACAAGAAAGGTACAGGGGAAGGAGAAGCAGCAATGGGTCCCTGAACCCCCCTCCCAGCCACAGGGTGACCTGGCTGGCCCCTTAGAAACCCCTCCTCAGTCACCCCAAGGCCTGGAGCCGCCCATCTCTTCCCCAGCCCCAGTCCTGTTGAAGGCCCTCATCCCACTCCTGACTCCCCTGCCGTCCATATGCAGAACTGAGATGGGAGGCGTGTGTCCCCCCCTTTCATGAGAGCCCCCAGTCTCCAAAGCCTTCCCCAGCACCATGCCAGGCCTCTGTGTGACCAGAAGGACAGCCCGTGATGAGAGCCTCCTGCCTGTCTTCATTAGAAGCTGCTGCCTAAAGAGGCAAGTTCCACACGGCAAAGAAGCCCTTCAGGGGACGTTCTGTCCTGTTAGGCTCCCAACCAGAAATGACCAAGGCGGGGAGAGTGGCCATGTGGTCGCATTCAGACCCAGAACCTGTGTCCACGCTCTGAGCCAAGATGGGAGGCACGTGGTCCTCCCACCCCTTTCATTCATGCCCCTAGTGAAGCTCCCAGTCTTCAGATCAGCCCCCGGTCCGGCCAGAATGCCATAGGAACGGGCCTCTGCCCAGACGCTGTGGGCCGTGAGCCCCTCTCTAGCATTCTGGCCGAGCCGTACTTGGAGAGCACAGCTGCCCGGCAATGCAAGGTACCCGGCTCCCGCTGCCCGTCAGATGTGAGCGCCTTCCCAGTTACGGTGTGGGAGGAAGACAGGAGCTGGAAACCACTGGATTCAGCTCATGTGGGTCTGTCCTCTGTGGGTCTGTCCGTTTCTCCCCATCATGCCATTGGCTTCTCCCATCAGCCCTCTACATGGTCACCCCCACCCGTCATCACACAGTGTGTGGCTGCTGCGTCTCAGCTTCCCCCTCTGAGCCCGAGGCCATGCTGGTGAGCCCTGGGGTTGGACAGTGGCTGAGCACACGGGGCCCAGTGCCTCCTGACCCACGAAAGTTAGTCTGCGTTTTGTTTTGTTTTTTCTCATGAGTGTGACACTTGTGGGTCAGCTCAAGAAGCTTTCGTTGCGCAGCTACTATACCTGTGCTGGGGGCCTGGTGATAGGACAGTCACCGTCTCCTCCCTGATGGAACTGACGGTCTTCCATGAACCCCAAGAGTGTAGCTGAGGGTCTGGGGGCACCTCTTCTCCAAGGCCCTGGCAGCCTCCCTCTGCTTAGCCAGAGCCTCTGCACCCTGTTATTTAAGAGAAACGCCTCGGAAAGCCCCCCTGCCCCCTTCCCCCTCTGTTTCCATGACTGTGAATGCGGTTAGGAAGACGTGCTGGCCCTCCGTGTGCTCCCCTTCCTGCCTTGGAAACATGAAGGACGCCAGATACTGTGAATTCAGCCTCGTGGCCAACTGTGAAGGGGAAGGAGAAGCTGGGAGGCCTCCTTGGAGAGAGCTCTGGGGCTGCAGAGGTCCCCACTAGGGTCAGAGTAGAGCCCAAGCATTGGCCCTTCGGGCCTCCCCTCCCCAGTTCCAGCCTCACCTCCAAAGTTCTGGGGTCCGTGTCCCCACTGCCTTTAGCCACTAGAGCCGCGGCCTTTGGGTCTCCATCCAACCTGAGGTCCTGAATCCCAGCGAGTTCCCTGTTCGTCGTGAGCGGTGTGTAGCAAAGTGACCTCTCCGTGTCGCCAAATTAAAGACAGGCGCAGGGCCCGGGACTCTGCCCCCTCCCGGCGTTTCTTGTGACCTCGGAGGGGCGTGGCGCCCTGTAAGCCTGTGTTCGGTGTTGATTTGGGGGCGGGTGGAGTCATAACTGTGAAGCTGAACTGGGAGCTTGTGGGATTCAGCCGGGATTTCATCAGCGCGCGCACCCCCTGCGTCTCCTGCGGCCACAAGGCACACACTTGCTATTTTGAATGTGATGTAAAATTTGTACAGGAAAAGTTTTTATATTTTCTACCAACTGCATTTGTCTTCCAGAAATGCTATTAATTTAAATTAAAACGGTTAGTATTAACGAACGTGCTGTATCACTTTTTGCCACTGGCAGGAACACACCCTCTGCCAGGCCAAGCCTGGGCATCTGGAATTTGAATAAAACTGTACCAAGTGTCTGGGGCTTGTGTCTGCTTGGGTCAGTCCGATGAGGGTGGGGGCTGCTCGGATGGTAGGGAGAACAGAAATGGGGGTTCAGCCCCCTCCACACCCACCCCCCTGAGTACCTTCCAGAGAAAGAGAAGTTATGCATGGACCTCGAAGGTAGATATTTCTAAGCAGATGGAGGGATGGAGAAGGAACAGCTCAGAGTCCCATGATGCACAGAGGAAGGTCACCCGGCCCCCAATGTAACATCTGGTCACTTTGGCTAGAGGTGCTTTTGCCTTGTAGAAGCCTTGGCGCTGCTGGGTGGAGTCATTTATCCAAATCTTATTTCTGGGAGCCTGTCCTTGCCAGTACTATAGAGAGAGGTGCTTTGGAGGTTGGTGGAAGTCAAACAGATGGAGGAGATGGGGAACCAACATTTGTGGGACCCTTACTCTGAACCAGGGAGGTGCTTTTCATATGTAATCTCACCGTCATCTAATCTTCGCAACATCACGAGTTAGAAATTGTGGTGTTTCTGCTGAGGAAACTGGGGAGGTTAAGGTATTCACTGGAGATGACACAGCTGGTAGCCAGTCCAGGACTCGGACTTCAGAACCTCCCTCTCATCGGAAGTCGGGAGTATTGAGCATCTACTTAACTATGTTCAAAAGATGGTGCTAAGTGCTGGAACACAGATAAGAAGGTAGTACTGTTGCGTTCAGCCACGAGCCAGTGACAAATACAGGCCCTTTCAGTGTATTGCTTATTTCCTCACCTTCAGGAGAGTCATGGGGACGATGATCCGTGTGTCTTACAAGAAGCACACAGGAAAAGTAATGGCCACGGACACCTGCCATGTCCATGTTGGAGAGGCATCAGGGCCTGAGGAGGCATGTGGCTGCCTGGAGAACCACACTCTAAGGAGGCAGGCGGTGCTCGGCTCTGGGAGCCCAGTGTTGCCACATCTTCCTTTATCTTTGTTTGCCTTTAAAATATATATATAAAGCCAAAACGGGTTTGGCTCAGTGGATAGAGCGTCGCCCTGCAGACTGAAAGGTCCCAGGTTCAATTCCGGTCAAGGGCATGTACCTTGGTTGCGGGCACATCCCCAGTAGGGAGCATGCAGGAGGCAGCTGATCGATGTCTCTCATCAATGTTTCTAACTCTATCCTTCTCCCTTCCTCTCTATAAAAAATCAATAAAATATTTTTAAAAAGAAAATATATAGAGACACTAGAGGTCTGGATTTTTATGTGAAATCTCCCAATTCCCAAAAGTTGGCTTACCTTATTTTTAAATAGTATGTAGGACAAATCAAGTTTGGAGACTGGAACTGGCCTGCAGGTGCTGGCCCAGCCCTGGCTGCCCTCACACTCCCCGGCCGAGGGACCCACCCAGCACGAGCCCCCACACCTCCCAGCACCTGTCTCCTCATTGATACAGAAAGTGGGCTCTTGCTACCTGGCCTACTCGTGGTGAAGATGACATAGATGAAAGCGTGAAACACTAGCATCTGGAAAGTGCTCACCGCCTGATGCCTGCCCTCAGCCAGCGGGCTTCTGCACCCCTCACTTCCCAGAACAACAGGCCTGCTCCCTGAAGGCCTGCTGTTTGAATCATGTGGGTGCCCAGGATGCTCTCTAGATCCCAGTGTGGATGCAGGCTCCCACCTCTCACCCCCATCCCACCAGTACATAGTTTAAAAAGAGATTGCTCAGGCGATCTCTTCAACTAGCACCAAAATCAAGGGAGGGGCTGCTGGGTAATGTGGGAGCACACAGACCGGGAAGGGCTGCCGGGAGCTTGATCAAAGATGACAGATGTGCCTGGTCGGTGTGGCTCAGTGGTTGAGCGTTGTCCTATGAACCAAGAGGTCATGGTTCTATTCTCGGTCAGGGCACATGTCTGGATTGTAGGCTTGATCCCCAGGGTGGGGCGTGCAAGAGGAGCCAATCAAAGATTCTCTCATCAGTGTCGTTTCTATCTCTCCCTCTCCCTTCTTCTCTGAAATCAATAAAAATATTTAATAATCAAAGAAAAGACAACAAATGTGAACTCCCCGGCCTAGGGCCAGGCAGAGAGCAATCTGGTGTCAGTAAGCCCTGCTTGCTTTCCGGGGAGTGTTTACAGAGGACCAAGAGGGACTTTATTCCCTGGAAGCATGGAGTAGGAGAGGAAGAAAGAAGGGGAGCAGCCGAGAGAGAGAGAGCATGGACTGGGGCCAGGGGTTACAGCCAAACCAGGTCTCATCTCCATCTGGCAAACACCACGGGCTGTAAGCCCATCCAGCGTCCACCTTCCCAGCTGGTTTAGGAACTGAACCCAGAGAGGGTTCACCGAGAAGCTTGACCTTTAACGCCAAGCATGGCAATGGGTTTGCATGGGCACAGGTGTCTGTAACATTCAGTGAACTGCTTAACACTCCCGTCTCCTTCCCCTCCCTCCATCACACTTCCTCTAGACTCAGACAGTGTTGGAGAGGCCATGTGCAACATGCATTTTGGGGATCTGACTAAGGAGAAGTTGAATTGGGCATCTCTTTAAGTTTAGTGGGATATGTTGATGTGGTTCACAGCCACTTACATGAATAATTCAGTCATGCTCAGCTTAGGAGTGGCCTCCTGCCCATCATGCTGCCTCACCTGGGTCCAGGGACTAGATACAGGGCCAGAGAAGCATCACCAAGGAGCGTGTCCCACAGTGCCTGGTACCCAAAGTACCTGGCTGATGGAGAAGCAGACCAGCAGAAAGGCAGACTGACCTTTCTACTTCCTCTATAGAAACCTTGTCAAATCTTCATCACACAAAGAAGCAGCCAAAAACGTTTATAGCACCAGAAAATTAATTAATAAAAGATTTATTTTCCTGGATTCTATGATATTTGGGATATTTGTCAACTGCTATGGTCCAAAGTTTGTGTCCTCTTAAAATTCCCATGGCCCCTTTCACCTATTATAATCATGACATAAATGACGTAAAATTAGCTTTTAAAATAAATGCAGGGGGTTGGAGCGGTAGAAGAGGGTAAAGGGTGGGATGATAGTGATTGAAGGGGACTTGACTTGGGGTGGGGAAAGCACAATGCAGTAGAGAGATGACGTGTCTCAGAATTGGACCTCTGAAACCTGAATAACTTTATTGACCAGTGTCACCCCAACAATTTTAATAAAAAAGAAACATTTGGAAAGGACTTAGCTGATATTAATAAGCAAGAACATTAAGAACAATTACTGTGTGAAGAACTCTACTACTGGTAGCTGCTATGGTCTGAATGTTAGCGTCTTTTCAACATTCCTGTGTTGAAACCCTATTGCCCAATGGGATGGGATTTGGAGGTAACTTGTAGGAGGTGCTTAAGTCCTAAAGCTGGAGCCCTGGCAATGGGCTTAGTGCTCTTCTTAAAGAGATCTCACAGAGCTCCCTCGCCCCGTCCACTGTCTGCTGGGTGAGAAATCTGCAGCCCTGCAGAGGGCCATCACCCAACCGTGCTGATGGCCTGATCCCAGATCCAGCCTCCAGAGCTGTGGGGAATACATTTCTGTGTTTATTAAAATAATAATAATAATAACAACAACAATAAAAGCTGACACGTTTATTTAAAGGAAACTGGGAAGTAAGGCTAGGCCCAGGCTAGTCACACTGGGACTAAAGGCAGAGGCAGCTATGCATCTGGCTAACTGATACCACACTAATCCTTGCAGTGTTGGCTCACCTGGGCTCCTCTCAGAGGAGTGTGAGCAAACAGTGAATCTGAGCGTGCTTGATCCAAGGAGCTGCAAGTTCTTCCACTCCTATTCCTGCCGTCTATGGAAGGGATACCACCGATCCTTTAAGACTCAGCCCATGGGCCATCTCCCTCTCTGAACCCCATCCTGGCCTCACCGCCCACAGGTAAGACATGTGAAAACACAGCCATAATTCCCCGGGCGCTCCCTCCCTGCCAGGCTTCGACTTCAGTGCCTCCCGAGCATTGGTTCCTTTTACCCTCACCACCACCTGTGAAAAAGCTCGTGACTGGCTCCTCCTCCCAGATGAGGAAACGGAGGCTTAGAGAATTAACGCAGCTGACCTGGCTTCACCCAGCTGCTGTGCCCCGCAGCAAGCCCAAGGCACTTCCCTCACAGCACATTAATGCGGTTAATAATTGGCATCACCGCCGATCCCAATGACCTATGAAACTTTCAAGGAAAAGGACTACGTGTGCTCTTGGCCTCTGGTCCCCAGAGCCACGCTCAGGGCGGGGTACCAGCGAGGGCTCAGGAAACGCTGTAAATGAGCTGCTAACCGGAGCTCCTAATCTGAGTTTCACTTCCCTCTCTTGTGGGAATCCTCTGGGCTCAGAGGGAAACTGCAGGTTTGTGGGCCCCGGGCGGGACTCTAGCACCCTGTTCATCTATTTTAGTAAAGCACGATATTCTTTTTCTTTTTCTGTTTTTTTTTTCTTTTTTTAAAGTTCGCTTTTATTGATTGATTGATTTTTTACAGAAAGAAAGGGAGAGAGAGAGTTAGAAACATCGATGAGAGAGACATTGATCAGCTGCCTCCTGCACACCCCCTACTGGGGATGTGCCTGCAACTAGGATACATGCCCTTGACCGGAATCAAACCTGGGACCTTTCAGTCGGCAGGCCGACGCTCTAGCCACTGAGCCAAACTGGTTTCAGCCGGTATTCTTTTTCTTAAAGATGCCCCCAAATTTGTCATTTGGGTTCCCCCAAACCTATGTGGGGTGTTTGTTGAAAAGACAGGTATCCTGCCCTGGCCGGCTTGGATCAGTGGATAGAGCATAAGCCTACAGACTCTAGGTTCGATTCCAGTCAAGGACACATACCCGGGTTGTGGACCCAATCCCCAGTAGGGGGCATGCAGGAGGCAGCCAAACAATGATTCTCTCATCATTGATGTTTCTATCTCTCTCCCTCTCCTTCTCCCTTCCTGTCTGAAATCAATAAAAATATATCTTAAAAAAGAAATAAAAGAAAAGGCAGGTATCTGGAGAATCCAAGATGGCAGCATAGATGAATACCTAAACTGCTGCTTCACACAACAATTTCAAAACTACAGCTAAAAAACAGAATGGACACCATCCAGAACCACAGGAAAGCTGGTTGAGTGAAAATTCTACAACTAGAAGGAAAGAGAGGAGCTCTCGGAAACTCAGAGGAGCTGCAAAAAGCTGAGGTACGGAGATGTACGCATGGAGAAGATGGGCGGCAGAGTGCCTGGCTGGCTTTCTCTAGCAGGAGGGAGACGGAAACTCTTGACAGCACTGAACCCCAGTTCAGACTGCACTGAACCCCAGTTCTGACTCCATTGAACACCAATTCCAAGTGAGACTCATTTGGGGGGAGTTTGGACTGTCATGAAAAGGGAGAAATGCACGGAAACTCAGGGGAGGCGGAAAGGCAGAGGTCTGGAGGCAAGTGTGCAAAGAGGGGCTGCAGCCATTACTGAGGGACACTGAGACCCAGGGGCTGCATAGGGCAGGGCTGATGGGAAGCCAAGGCTGTCAGATCAGCCCTGAGACTCCACCCCATTCAAGCCTAGCACAGAGGCTTTGGCAATTTTGCAAGTCTTGTATCATAAGGCTGACTCCAGCACAGAAGTTCTCCCGGCATTGACCCAGCTGATCCTCACAACCCATTGGCTTAGATGTCAATTCCCCCCAGTGATACCAACAACAATCAAGACTTAACTACACAGTCCAAAAAGGGGTGCACCAAGAGTGTCCACCTCAAGTAACTG
The DNA here is from genome assembly GCA_004026805.1 of Lasiurus borealis. Classification (NCBI taxonomy): domain Eukaryota; kingdom Metazoa; phylum Chordata; class Mammalia; order Chiroptera; family Vespertilionidae; genus Lasiurus; species Lasiurus borealis. The sequence goes on along the minus strand of PVJN01033945.1, from coordinate 6,789 downwards.
GGGAGGTGGAGCTACTGGGCCATGTAGGACACCTAGCACACAAAGCTACTCTACCAAAAGAGGAGACAAAGAAACAGATCACAAAGGAAAGAAATGGAGGAAAGCAAACGATTGAATAGAGTTCAAAACCACAGTTATAAGGTTTTTCAAGAATTTCCTAGAAAAGATAGATAAATTTAGGGAGACCTAAGAGGAGATGAAAAAGGACCAACTAGAAATTAAACATACACTGATTGAAATAAAAAATATTATACAGAGACCTAATAGCAGACTAGAGGAACACAAGAATCAAGTCAAAGATTTGAAATACAAAGAAGCAAAAACACTCAACTGGAAAAGCAAAAAGCAAAAAGAATTAAAAAATGTGAAGATAGTGTAAGGAGCTTCTGGGACAACTTCAAGCATACCAACATCAGAATTATGGGGGTGCCAGAAGAAGAGAGAGAACAAGATACTGAAAACCTATTTGAAGAAATAATGACTGAAAACTTCTCACACCTGGTGAAAGAAATAGACTTATAAGTCCAGGAAGTGCACAGAGCTCTAAACAAAAGCAATCCAAAGAGGACCACACCAAGACACATCATAATTAAAATGCCAAGAGCGAAAGACAAAGAAAGAATATTAAAAGCAGCAAGAGAAAAACAGTTAATTACCTACAAGGGAGCACCCATATAATTGTCAGCTGATTTCTCAACAGAAACTATGCAGGCCAGACGGGAGTGGCAAGAAATATTCAAAGAGATGGACAGCAAGAACCTGCAACCAAGATTATTCTACCCAGCAAAGCTATCATTCAGAATTGAAGGGCAGATAAAGAGCTTCACAGATAAGAAAAAACTAAAAAAGTTCATCAATACCAAACCAGTATTATATGAAATGCTGAAAGGTACTATTTAAGAAGAGGAAGAAGAAGAAAAAGGTAAAGGTAAAAATTGTGAACAACAAATACATATCTATCAACAAGTGAATCTAAAAATCAAGTGAATCAAAATTCTGATGAACAGAATAAATTGCTGAATATAATAGAATCAGGGGCATAGAAAGTGAGTGAACTGACAATTCTCAGGGGGAAAGGGATGAAGGGGGTGCAGGGAGAAACTGGACAAAAATTGTACACTTATGGATGAGGACAATGGGGGGAGGTGGGAGCCAGGTGGAAGGGAGCTGTGCGGGAGGAGGGGAGAGGAACAATTATAATAATCTGAACAATAAAGATTTATTAAATTAACAACAACAACAAAAAGGCAGGTATCCAGCCTCACCCCTGCTCCTCCCAATCCCAGGCTATGGGAGAGTCTTGGCTCCCCAAGGCTAGTGTCACCCTGCTGATGTTTCTCTCCTGTCCCCAGAGCTGGGCATACTTGGGTCAGTGGTAGAGTCTGCACTCTCCGTTCTTCACCCCTCCTCCACTTTCCATGAAAATGGTTAACTTCAGGAGATGTCCTGACCTCTGGATAGTTTCAGCTCCTTCCCATCAGGCAGAGGCCCTAGCAGCCAAGCTCTGCGAAGGAGAACGGTGTGAGAAGGGCCTGCAGACCGCACTAAGGGAGAGGCCTGCCCCGCTGCCCTCCACGGCCCTTCTCTGCTCCAGACAGGGTTCCCCATCTCCTTCTGCTTCCAAGCCAAGCCTCCCCGCTCCGCCCCCATATTTTCCAAAGGAGTGTTCAGTTTCGATTCCCGCGGGCTGAAGGGAGTGGCTCAGGCAGCAGGGGAAGGTGAGATTGGGGTACAGGTGGAGCTCTTTGCTGGGTTTCCCCGGGTCACTCTCTGGAAGCTGGGTGCGTGAGCCACGTGAGCCTTGCCGAGAAGAGGCTAAGAGAGTGTGAGAGCGAGAGGAGGACTTCACTGAGGCAGTGGCAACATTTTGCTAGTGGTGAGTGACCCTCACAAAGCAGGCCGACGCTCCCCCTTGAGAATCCCAGGCAGGGGAGCCAGCCTGGAAGACAATTCATGGCCTCACATTGCGTGCTTCCTTCTCAGTGACACACGGCATCGCTGTCTTCACTGGCCCTCTGCTGACACACAGCAGGGCCTGTTTTTTTTTTTTTTTTGCCTTTTTTGTTTGTTTGTTTGTTTGTTTGTTTGTTTTGTTTTTAAATACAAAGTTGAGTCCCCTAGGCCTGTCTGAAACATTTTTTTTTTTTAAGAAATGAAGGTGTGCTTTGCATGCAAGTGAAAAGCAGAGAACTTAAGTGTAGAGTTTGGTGAGTTTTGATAAGTGCCAACACCCAAGAACCCATGCTCTTATCAAGAAAGAGAACATAGCCCTGGCCCGTGTAGCTCAGCAGTTAGAGCATCAGCCCATGCACGGAAGAGTCTCAAGTTCGATTCCCAGTCAAGGGCATGTACCTGGGTTGTGGGTTTGCTCCCCACCCCTGGTTGGGGCTGGTACAGAAGCAACCAGCTGATGTGTCTCTCTCTCATTAATGTTTCTCTCTCTCTCTCTCTCTCTCTCTCTCTCTGACCCTCCCTCTCTCCCTCCCCCTCTTTCCCTCCCTTCTACTCTCTTTGAAAAGCAATGGAAAAATATCCTCAGGTGAGGATTTTAAAAAAAGACAAAGGAAAAGAAAAAGAAAGAGAACATTTCTGTCATTCCAGAGAGATCTCTCCAGCCCCTTCCCAGGCAACCCCTGCTCCTCCCAGGGGTAACCACTGTTTGATTTCTTTCCTCACAGATGACTGTGCCTCTTCTAGAACCTCATGTAAATGGAAGCATTCCGTGTGTATGTTGTGTGCCTGACTTCCTTTTCTTAGTACAATATTTTTGAAACTTCTCTATATTGTGTTTACTGGTAGCTTCTATTACTATACTAGTGGCCCAGTGCATGAATTCACACACAATGAAATTGAATTAATTAGAAAAAATATATTAATATTGCTATATGCCCTGCCCCCCCCCATCACTGTTCCCTCCCTCTGCCTGCTGGCACCTGCTTTGGCTGGCCTGGTGCTGCCCACTTGCTAGCCTGCCAATCTCCCCCTCCCTTCCCCCCCCCACACTGGTCATTCTGCCATTTTGGTGGAGACCCCTTTGGGGGTTGAACGACCCTTTCACAGGGGTCACCTAAGACCATCGGAAAATGCAGATATTTACATCACAATGCATCACAGTAGCAAAATTTCATGGTTGGGGGTCACCACCACATGAGGAACTGTATGCAAGGGTCGAGGCCTTAGGAAGGTTGAGAATCACTGGTCTAGGTCATAGAGAAGGCACGTTTAACTGGAGGAGGGACTACCCAGAACCATTGCCAATGCGATGTACATTGTGCACTGTCAGACCATTGACCATCGTGCGAGTGTTCCACCTGCTCCATATTCCTGTGAACAAGGAGCGCCATCCTTCTTTATCCTCGAGGCTATTTCAGCAGGTTGATGCACAGGAGTTTTTAACTTGTGAAGTCCACTTTGTCTTTCCTTGTCTTTTATGGTTCCTTTTAGGTTCTGTTCAGGAAGGTTTTGCTTATCCTCAGGTTACATATTGCCTCCTATTTTTCTCCCCTAAAAGTGTTATAGTTTTAGCTTTTAGATTTACACCTATGATCCATTTCTAGTTTATTTTGTGTGTGTGGCATGAGGTATAGATCCAGGTTTCTTTTTTCCATACACACAGATAACTTGTGTAATGCCATTTGCTACTTTGAATTGCCTTTCCACATTGAATTGCTTTGGCGCCTGAGTTGAAAATCAATCGACCACGTAAGTGTGGGTTTATTTTGGGACTTTCTATTCTGTCCGATCTATTTGTCTGTCTATACAACAGTACCTTACTGTCCCGATTAGGCTCGTGTTGGTAAAGGGGCAATTCCCAGGTTTACCTCTTGGTTCTTGTTTTGCTGGAGGAAATAGGATTGTTCCATGGGCTAGCAGCAAACACATGTCAGGGATATACACGAAGAAGGATTTGAGATCTGGTGGTAATTTATTGGAGCAAAAACAAAGGAAGGGCTTAGGCGAAGTCTCGCCTACAACCAGCTGACTCAGCTCCAACGCACAGAAAGAAGTACAGTGTCTGGGGCTACAGGCCTTCACTTGTCCCCATTAAGCCCTGGAGGAGGGCCAGGACCCAGAGCTGCTGTGCTATCATCCCTGCATCCGAAGCTCCAGACGCTCCCCTTGATCAGCGCTACACTTCCCTCTGTTAACGTAAAAAACCATTGAAACCTGTAAAGAATTTTTGTGAGTTTATCTGAGCCAAACTGTCGGCATATGCCAGCAAACAGAACCTCAACGAATTAAGATAATGCTCTGGAGAACGGTGGGTTACATCCGTATTTATACATTGCAATCAAAGGAAAGGAACATAGGTGGGTTACATGAATGAAGTCCACTGGTGATAGACTAGAGAGGCTGGAGAAAGCAAAGTGGGGAAACCCTGGGATTGGATAAAAAGTAAAATGATAGACACATACTTAGGTGGGTGCAGGAACAATGAACATGATAACAATGAAGGCATTTGTGTTATCTGTCCTAGAGCCCATGCTGTGCCCCTAGGGGTGGAGGCAAAAAAAAGGGAAGTTACAAGTTACCCAGATACTTCAAGGACATGTTATTATAGATGCAAAAAGACAGATAGGCTCAGTTAAGGTAAAGGTTGGCCTTGTCAGTGAAGATACCGGCCTAGGACGTAACTGCCCACCATAGCTGCTTTTAGTTAAATTTAATTTCAGGCCGTCCTTTGTGGTGACTTTATGTCTCTGAGCTTGCAAGACCACCCTGTAGGCTTCCCCTGAGCTTGTCAGGTTAGCTGGTGCCCCCTTTCACGCACACCTCCCCGGGCTGCTGAAGAGAGAGGGCAACGCCTCGGGCCTTTGTTATGCTTTGATGATACTGTAGTTCCTTGGGTTTGAGAAGGGGTAAGGTTTCTTTCAAACTATCCTTGTGTCTAGAGACATTCACACTGCAAAGTAAGAGCAGCTGTCAGCATTGCCATTGCCTGCCCGCTCTCCATCTAAACATGCTGGAGCCAGACAGCTAGGAATCGTCTTCACTGGCTGACTCCAGACTCAGCCTGGGTGCACAGTCTTCTCCCAGCATTAACCTGTTTTTCTTTTGTTTCCACAGAAATGCCTTAGTAAACACCCGGGAGCTTTAACCATAGTCCTAATTTTGGGAGCCCAACCATGTAACTGAAATGGGTTTAATTAAACTGACCTATTGTCAGGAGCAATCTACCTACTTCATTTCTGAGACTTCCCCCAAGTTTCAAAGGCAGGACTGAAGGGGAACAAAAATTTCCACCTCCAAATGTGTGTCTTTGGCGTATGGATTATTTAAACTGGTTATTTTTAAGACATGGAAAATTCAGGAAATTTTTTAAACCTCCTCTGCCCTCCACCTGCTCAAAAGAATCGGGATAGGGAGGAAGAGAGCTCTTACCAAAGACAGCCTCTCTTCATACTAGAAAGACTTCTCTGCCTGACATGGCAAACATGGTTACCCAAGCATTTGTTCTTCCCATCTCCCTGTGAATTGTCTTCTTTCCCTGCGGAGTCCCAGGCCCCTACTCCTTCTCGTGACCGTAGGGCAGCATATGAGCCTCAACTGTCTGACTGCCTGTGGGCCTCATTCTTATGGAGCCCTTGTACATGCAAAATTATATTTGTTTTTTCTCCTGTTAATCTGTTTCACATCAACTTAATTATAAGGTAGAGGAGAAATGTGCCCTCTCTAACATGTCACGTCCATCCATCCACAAATCTTTTTTCAACTTACACAACTGAAACCCTGTAGCTATTAACAACCAATCATTTCCCACTCCCCACTGTGCTGGAAACCACCATCTACATCCTTTTCTGTAAGCTTGACTGCGCCAGGGACGGCAGAGGAGTGGAGCCATCCAGTATTTGTCTTTGGTGTCTGGCTTATTTCACTTAGCATAGTGCCTTCCAGGTTCATCCACAATGTAGCATGAGTCAGCACTGCTCTCCTTTTTGGAGAATCCAAGTGGGTGAAGAAGGCAAAGTGAGCCAAGTCCACAGCCCCAAAGCTGGTGAGAAGGGTGTTCTGCTGGGCATCGACCATCTGCAGACAAACCAGTTTTAAAAATGTCACTGTGAGATCGTATCTACTGAAGATGTGGGCATGCTGCACGTCAGATCCAGATCCCTGGGTGCTGAGTTGGAAAAGCTGCGGCTCCATGTTCAGGATTTACTTGCGATGCAAAGTGAAGGCCTGGCGGTAAGGAAAATGTTTGATGAGGTGACAGTGAATGCCGACCTTCGCATATACCTGCTGAGCAAGAATTCCCTGGCAAGTGAAGTGCCCGAGGAAATTTCATGGATTCTGTTATCACCTGGTTTAAGAAATGAATCTGTTCAGTAGGGGGTGCGAAAGTACAGCAACACTTTCTGTATAAAGGTATATATTTTATGTGACTAATTCCTATTAAATGAAGTGCACTACAGCTTCGTGGTAAAGACCCTTGGACCCAGAGCCTTTAAGTGACAGAGGAACAACCTGAAAAGTAAACGTAGCCGCACCTCCACCGCTCATGGTTTATTTGAATGCTTATTTAAATTTATTTTTGTAATGCCATAAAATAAGTATCTGGGTGATTTTCAAATGTTTTTTTTATTGATTTCAGAGAGGAAGGCAGAGGGAAATAGAAACATCAAGGTGTGAGAGTATCTACTTATCTGTTCCAGAGTCCCACCCTCGCCCTTTCCCCCAGCATGTCAACATTTCCAATCTCTAGACCCAGTTCCTCTTGCTCCTGGCTCCTCCCCATTGAATAACTGCCCAATAGCTTCGGTTTCTGTTTCACAGTGAAGTCCTTCCCAGTGC